>BQNB010098317.1:0-20426 GCA_026074375.1 Tanacetum coccineum
AAGTATGGCTATGTACAAAGAGAACTCACCAATGATGAAGTTGAGTATCTGAAATTGTTTGAAGAAGAGATTGAAGTAAGATTGAAGTATCGTAATCAAATGAGAAGATGGGAGATGTATGTGAATGGAAGACCACTTGGACCTCGAAGAGAACGCCTAAAATAATCGACCCTTAGGGGGAGATTGTTAGGTTCATAAAAAGTGTTGATTATGTGGTTTAGTTATATTTAGTTAATAGTCTTTATTTTGTTTAGAATAAAATAGCTTGTAATAAGGTATATTATGCTAAAAAAAGAAATAGCATAATTACCAAAGATCAGGGACTAGAAGTGAAAAATAAAGGAAGGGAAGGCTCCTTCCTTCTCCTATAAATACCCTTCTAATCATCATTAGAGGGTAATGCCTTGTAATAAACATTTTCCATTTTCCTCCATTTATAACATTTGAAATTTGAATACTTTCCCTCCTCTACTATTCTCTCTAAGCTTTCATGGACATAATGTATGATTCAAGATAAAAAAAGACCTAACAAGTGGTATCAGAGTTGCACAGGCGATTTGTGATGTTTTTCTGTTTATTCGGTTCAGCTTATTTTGGCTTATTCAGTCCAGTTTTGATCAGTTAGCTTATTCGGTTCAGATTTGATCATATTCAGCCTATACAGTTCTGTTGCAGTCTTTCAGCAGCTTAGTTGTGGTTTCAGCTTATTCAGATCTGAGTTTTGTAATTACAGCAGTATAGTTTTACATTTTCGATATATTTGACTAGTTCGGGATTGGCTGCTTACGGTTTTATCGTAAAATTTGTCGAATTTCGACTAGTTAATGCTTTTCGACTGCAGTTTACTATTGAATTGAGCAATTTTCAGAAGTAATATTCGATCTGTAACATTTTTGGAACTGGTCAAACAACAATTTCGAAAGTCAATTTCAATGTTGACTTTTGGTCAATGGTCAAATTCGATAATATAACTGCTGTCGAGAATGCAATGAAATGAAGAAAAAAACAACAGATCCATACTTAACTGCTAAAAACAACCTCAACTGCTATCAATACTAAACTACTAAAGATTTTTGATAGTAAATTTCGACTAGTAAATCTCGATGGAACAAATTTCGATAAACCTGTTCGATGGACCAATTTCGATATATGTCAAAAATGAAAAGAAAGAAAGAAGATGAAGATTTTTCGATAAGTCATTTTCAACAAATTGATTTTAATAAGTGATTTTCGATATCGAAATTAATTTATGAACCAACTAAGTCGTCTTAGTGAGAACTCGGTAATTACCAAGTCAGTTTAGATCAAAAATGAAAAGAAGAAATAGAACATCTGACACATATCCTCTCAACAGCAACAACAACCAATAACTCCCTTCATTGCAGTCAACAATCAAACCTATACCAAATCCTTTCTAACCTATATCTTTTCCTCCTCCACAACTTCATACCTCATTTTAACAAACACAAACAGACTCGCCACAAGATTACTTAACGAGCCAAGATCTCAGATTTCTTCTCATTTTGTGTTTTACATTAGAGTGTTGACCTTTACAAGATCAAGACCATGAGAGAAGTTTTCATCATTGATCTATGAAGGAAACAAGACCTGTCTTTTTACTATCCGAAAAAAGAAAGAGTTATAACAATTTTTGTTATTCTCTTTTCTTTGTTTCGAGTTGAACAATGCAAAAACAAGGATGAAAAACCTATCGAGACCCTTCCTTAACCAATATACCAAACTAACAGCCATATCCACAACATCTCAAAATCCAAAAAACTCCTAGTTCCATAACCATAATAAGTGACCAAAGCCGGGGGGTAAGTACAATTACAACCACAATCCCCCAAGAATTAGCCAATAGAAGTTCGGATTCCAAGACCGAACATACCATATCTCCATAATGAAGATCAAGATAATTAAAAAACAAGATTCCTAACATAATCCGGAATGGCTGTTTATCCGGGTGTTTTACAAAACCAAATAACACCTGGCAGAAGACCTCACTAAACTGACAAACTAACAGCCGTTATTGTGGCTCACATACCAAATGGATCATCATCTAAATCAAAAACTCACAAGGTGATAGATATAAGTAGGACTATAGCGGGGTCTTCGGTGGAGAGTCTTGCTTCTCTAAAGCTGCATTATCCGTTTCTCCGAATATCCCAAAATAGCAACCGCATCAGCGTGCTACTCCACCTGAAGCTCATCTCGGGTAACAATAGTCTGCAGCGATTGATCTCGTGTCTCTCTAACGTACGCTGGCACATCTACCGCAAGCCTGAACCTGCTGAGTTCCAATCCGTAACTGTCTCTCTCTCTGGGTAGTAAAGTTTGCCTTACCCACTCGAACCTGAACACCCAACCTGCTCTCACTCTATCGCTACATACCTGAAGTCCATCTGGGACGCCATCACCTGGATTTTCCCCTCAACAACAAGGACTCTCAGAACAATCTCTCCAATGGTAACACCATATGCTATCTCTGCATCACTCCCCTGAATAACCCTCTACACTAACTGCCCATGCCCGTACTCTAGGTTATCAAGGCGGGTACTCAAATCCTCGATCATACGTGGAGGTACAAGAAGTCCTGGGCCTACTTGAGGAAAAGACGGTCCCTCAGCAACCGCAGTAGATGGACCTCCTACCTCGTAGACGCTAGGCGGTGGCACCGCTAGCACTGGAGGTGGTGTGGTAGGATCCATCAACCAGTCCTTATTTACCTCCCAGACCTCCTCCTCACCAAACCCATTTGAGGCATCATCCTCAAAGTCATCATCACCAAACAGCACAACCAAGTCCTCCTCCATGTCCATCGTTAGAGCATCCATCTGCCCCTCTACTACATCAACTACAGGAGTGATCACCTGCTCCTCCTCCGCCTCAACTACAGGCTCAGCGACCTCCTCAACGGCATGCACATCCATCTGCTCGGTAATCTCATCAACCGCAGGAACGACCATCTGCTCGTCCACCATAGCCTCGAGCTCTCCAAGTAAGTAATCATCTGCCGCCAGCCACCCATTATTGTTATTCGGGTTACCAGCATACCCAGGGAACGGTGCGAATGGAGCAAAGAAAGCGTAGCAGCGGATTCGCTCATCCATCGGGTAAATCAAATACTCGATGGGGTGACAACGGTTTCGCCCATGACAACTACAAAAAGAAAAGAAAATACTATATTAGTTAGCCTATTACAATTTTAATCAATGCAAAAATTGAATACTCATCACATACTAGGATGGTTTTGATCACATTTGCATCAAATGCTTTAAAAGAATATTTTTAAGTTTTTTTCGCTAGACGCTAATGTCAAATACGTGTATAGAACCATAAACAGCATAGAATAGATGTCGTATGTATTATGTCCTTATATAATCAAATTATTTATATCAAGCGACCCACTTGTTACTACAACCTAATATGCAATTAAAGATAAATCACGTAAAGGCTTCTAAGGATCGGGAACGATTCCGCCCGCGCCGTCGAATATCGCACAACGGAGAAGGACTCGTGAATGTTTTCTCCAAAAAGTTCTGTAGTCCAATTTTGTAAAACACTAGTTTCACTACAACTCGTGCTCTGATACCACTACTGTAACAGCCCTCAAAATGCGATAACGCAGTGAATACAACGATTGGGGGTGCTACTTCATAATACATGCACACATCCCAGTAAAACGTTCAAAGATACGTTTAATATGTTAGTTTATCCTTTCATAACCTCAAACACAAAAATAAGAAAAAATAGATTTTAGAGAGATAAAAGTAAAAAATACAAAAAAAATGGTTACTACTTGATCATAAAAAAAAATGAAAGCAAACACCCTCGCACACACTTGAGAGGGCTTTAAATATTACCAAGATGGACTATCATCTTGTGGGCTTTGTGTGGCACCAGGTTCAAAATACAAAATAAAAAGAGTTGAGCCCGACAACTAGGGCCCAACTATCTTAACTAAATTCCCTGTAAATTACGATTTAACTTATCCAAAGGCACGGGATATATTTAATCAGCGACGACCAGCGACTTTAATAAAAGCACGGCTCACAAATCTCCCCTAAGGGGTGGTCATATCCATTGTGATCCTTCTTGTAGCGTTCTTGAGACTTGGAGCATTGTATACTGGGAATTCCTTTTGAAACCCATTTGCCATGCATGTGATCTGGATCTTGATCTTTAACTTGATATTTTTGACAAAATACTGATATCGGTGGTCTTTGGCCAGATTGTTGTCTTGACTACTGAGATCTCTAAATTCTTATCCTTGACTCTATAATGCCGCCTTGCGATCTGTGTCTCCACCCTCCATGTCAAGATCTTGAAAGCTGCTAACCATCTCCCTCAACATTTTCTTTTAACATGATACTTGAACCACAAAATGTTCTTTAATGAGGAAGTGCTTGATTCATCAGAGATTGCGGAAGACTTGATAGATTTGAGCTTTGTCATCATGAATTTAACTTTGTGGGTTAGCAGGAGGTCTTGAATCTTGACATCGTCTATTGACTAGAAGCTTCTAAACCGTCAGAAAACCTGCAAGCATAGGTAGAGATAAACATATATTGACGAAAGTGTCATTGTCACTTACTCAAATATGGTTGCAATAACCACTGTTCCCCGTTAATCAGTAAACATACAGCCTGTTGATCAGGTAGAATTTAAAAAGAATCTCCTTGACAGGGTTTCGCAGCTGCACTAGCCGTTCTCGTTACCGAAGCGTCTCAAAGCAGACAACACGGTAAGAGTGAATCAGATAGTTACTATCTTTCTGATTGAGTCGTCAATTCATATTACTGGAACAAGTTTGATTCATATAGAATCGCGCAAGTCACCTACCAAGAGCTTGTTTAATCTTGGCTCAAGAAGGATTTCCATCTTCACTGTGAATACTAAAGAGTATCACTCTGATGTTCTGGCAATTATCACAAGGATAATGCGTAGGACTTAATGATACCAAAATGTTGAGTATAAGATGGTACAAAACTTTTGTTATTTGAATTTTGTGTCCTAGTGAGATTTTTGATGGATCTCGTTGGCTCAGACTCTAATAAGTGCACATTTGTTTATTGGTAAACGAGGCTGGAGCGACTGCCACCTTTTCAATATCACCACCGATCTCGGAATGAAAAGCCGATAGAAATGTAGTTGATCTCCTGAGGAAAAGACAACATGAATCATTTGAGAAGATTTCTGAGTGGGTAAGGAAGGGTGTGCAATGCATCACTGGATTCCATGATGACTTTACTTCAATATCAGAATCATTTTGATTACCGATAGATTATGCATTGACCCCGGTTTTCTGCCTAAGGTTGTTATGGATAGAGGGCTTCTTCTTTCACCCTTTATCCTTACAATTCTTTTTCATTCTTCAACCCCTTCAGTGCATACCGAGACTTCATGACTAGTACCTTGTTGGGTTTATTCCAGCACTAGCTCCATCTCAGTCGGCATTATCCCCTTATTCTCACTTTACTCCTTTTTCAATCATACCTAGGACTTCTACTCCTACTAAATGGAGTGTTCCTGGGTAGATCTCTCTGGTTCTGGCTAGATCATGGAACGAATATACCTAACCATATAACCGTCCCCCTTATAACTCCCTGAGAAATAACAGTTGGTTCGGAATCTTTGAGATATAGCCATGACGATACAATAAAACCAATTGATGAAAAATCATCAACGTGTCTAGAAATTCATTTGAGACACCTTGAGAGTTTCCAGAGGTACCAAAAAGCTCCCCCTACACATATGCACCATATTATGAAAGAGTTTTGCACATGTGAGGTTTAGGAACGCACTTATAGATTGAAGATCGTATCCGTTATTAATCTGTATTGATCACATTTTAATCACTATTCCGCCCCCCTCAAAAATGCATAAGGTGTTTCACAATTTTTGACAATTAGTGAATTAAAAAACAAGTTAATGTTCGGTAATTCACATGAGTCTAACTAAGTATGAAGAGAACAAGAAAAGTTGCAATGCCGAATGAATCATATTATTATACCCCCCTCAAGTATAGAATAGATTGAAATACTTGGAGTGGGAGTTTGTGAGCACATAATTTTGAAAAGAATTTGAAAATTTTCTTTTTGAGGAATAATTTAAAACACTTGTGCTGCAACAGGAAAATATGTGAGATATATCTATTTACCTTCTTTTCCTTAAAAAACATCTTTGAGCATTCAAAACTTTGAATGTTTTATATGACATTGGCTCAAGACCGAGAAGATATGAGCTTCCAGTTGTTTAGGATAAATGTACAAAAATGAACATATCCTTTCTTTGGATGACCGAGTCCTAAGCTGACATTCTACTTAGAATCTTAGAGAGAAAGAGAAAGGACATGTTTTGAAAGCATTTACAACTTCGCTCGAACTTCATTTATTCACCCGTGTTAATATTAATCAACATTTCTAGGTGCGCAAATGTTATCGATTGTCAGAGACATGTCGGAGAAGATTATTTTTGAAATTTTTTTTGATTTTGTATTTTGCTTTTATAGGTTTTATATTTTTGTATTTTCTTTTTCTTGGTTTTATATTTTTGTATTTTGTTTTTCTGATAAAATATATACAAAGAATTACTGAGATTTTGCAAGACGTTCAAGTTCTTTAGGAGATAAACTGCGCATACCAAGGCGACGAACCAAATAGTTGAATCGGTCTACTGGAAGAGCTTTGGTGAAGAGGTCGGCCAGTTGGTAATCCGTCTTGACAAAATACAGTTCAATTGTACCCTTTTCCACGTGTTCCTTTATGAAATGGTAGCGGACAGCGATGTGTTTTGTTCTTGAGTGTTGGACCGGGTTGCAGGATATGGCTATGGCTGATTTCGAATCACAGTAGATTGGAATCTTGTTGAAGTGAAAGCCATAGTCCGTTAACTGTGTCCGCATCCAAAGGACTTGGGCACAGCAAACGGATAGAGACACATATTCTGCTTCCGCGGTAGACAGCGCAGTACAGTCTTGTTTCTTTGAGGACCAGCTAACCAACTTTTCGCCTAAGAATTGAGCTCCACCGGAAGTACTCTTGAAGGTGTCTTTACATCCCGCATAGTCAGCATCTGAAAATCCGGTTAGTTCAATACCAGAATCCTTCGAATACCAAAGACCCGTATTAACGGTTCCCCGGAGATAACGAAAGATCCTTTTAACCTCCTTGAGGTGCTTCTCGGTTGGCTTAGCCTGGTACCGAGCACATAAACAAGTAGCATGTACAATGTCCGGTCTACTAGACGTAAGATACATTAGGGCACCAATCATGCTACGATATTTTGTTGCATCGACTGGAGACCCATTTTGATCAAGGTCAAGCTTGTCTTTGATCTCCATTGGAGTACCAACGGGATCACAAGTTTCCATTCTATATTTTTTAAGGATTTCTAACACGTAGTTGGACTGGTTTATAAAGATGCCACAGGGGGATTGGTTAACTTGTAAACCAAGGAAAAACATCATTTCCCCCATCATCGACATTTCGAAGCGGCCTTTCATGAGGTCAGAAAATAGTTGGGTATACCTAGGGTGTGTAGAACCAAAGATAATATCATCAACATAGACTTGTACCACTAAGATGTCATCGTCGAAGCGCCTTATAAACAATGTTGGATCAATTGTGCCTTTGAAGAAGTGATTCTGTAGGAGAAACGTTGACAATTCATCGTACCATGCCCTTGGTGCTTGCTTTAACCCATATAGTGCCTTCTTTAACTTGTAGACATGGCTTGGATGATGAGCATCGATGAAACCTTCAGGTTGACACACGTACACGTCTTCTTTTAGTGTACCATGCAAGAATGCAGTTTTCACATCCATTTGAAACACGGTGAACGATTTGTGTGCAACATATGCCAAAAATATCTTGATGGTTTCCATTCTCGCAACTGGAGCGAAGGATTCTTCAAAATCTATTCCTTCCTCTTGGCGGTACCCTCTCACAACCAGACGAGTCTTGTTTCGGATGACCGTGTTCTCCTCATCATGCTTCTTTTTGAATAACCATTTCAAAGTAAGAGGTTTTATGTTATCCGGAGGAGGAACTAACACCCATACATCAAGCCTTTTGAATTGTAGAAGTTCTTCTTGCATTGATTCAATCCATGCAGGGTCGGTCATGGCCTCTTGGACATTTTTTGGTTCCATGGTGCTCACCGTTAATGCATACATGCACATGTCACCATCTGATCGGAGTTGATTCCTTGTCAACACTGGTCATGAGGGTTCTCCTATCACTTGTTCCAGAGGGTGATCCTTAGTCCATTGATATTCATGAGGGTACGGTTGGTAAATGTATGCATGTTCGATGGATACACATATTATGAAGATGATGATTCAACAGCACTTGTGGATGGAGTAGTAAAAGGATTTACAAACGCATTGTCATCAAACATAGCATTTGGAACATTGTCAGCAATTGTTGCAGGTTGAGGCTGACCATGTTGTTGTTGTGTTTCGAGCTCATCAACATTCTTTAAGGTGCTTGGAATACTTGTTGCTGGAGAGGATAAATTTGTTGGCGTCGGGGAAGTGTCTGCTATTGTTGTAGTTGCCGTTAGAGTCTGGAGAACTTGAGGTGCTTGAGCAGCCGAAACAGTTCTTGGAGCCGCTAACGGTTGACCACCGACATGATCATCATACATAGCTTCGAACAGTAGATCCAATTCACCTTCAGTAGGTCGTTGAGTTGTTATTGTTGACGGAGCATAAGTAAGATCGAGTCCTGAACTAATTTGTCCAGAAGTAATGCTTTAAAGACCGGGTTTTAAATTGCTTTGTTCAAAAGCCATAGCTGAAAGCTCATCAAATGTCACATTTATTGTCTCCATGATTTTCTTTGTCCTTCAGTTGTAAACTCTGTAAGCACATGAATTAGCAGAATAACCAATGAAAAAGCCAATATCACCTTTTGCACCAAGCTTCCCAATATCTTCACGATCATTCTTGGGATATCAGAGAGCCCCAAATACATGAAGAAAGGAGATATCCGGTTTTCTGCCGTTAATAAGCTTGTATGGTATTTTGTCAAATCGACGGTGAATGATGGAGCAGTTTTGAGTGTACCACGCAGTAGCAATTGCTTCAGCCCATAAGAATAACGGTGCACGAGAAAAGATCAACATTGTTCTAGCAGCTTCCACTAGCATGCGGTTTCTTCGTTCCACTACTCCGTTTTATTGAGGGGTACGAACAGAAGATGCTTGGTGGGTGATGCCAACACTATTAAAGTATTCTTGAAGCACTTGGTTTTTGATTTCTGTACCGTTGTCGGTTCTTACAATAATGATTGGAGCTTGTAGTAGAACTATAATTTTCTTAAGAAAGGTTTTAATCTCTTTTGGTGCTTCATCTTTTGATCTGAGAAAGATTACCCAAGTGTAACGGGAGTGGTCATCTACAATCACCAAAACATACTGCTTTCCATTTATGCTTGCGATTCTCATTGGACCACCTAAATCCATATGAAGAAGGTGCAACCTCTGCTTAGAGTTTGGAACTGGTTTGAGTGGGTGAGGTGCCCTTTTGCTTTTTCCTTGCTCACATATGGGACAAAGATGTTCTTTATGATATTTAAATTTTGGAAGGCCGGTGACAAGATCGTTTCTGGCAAGGTCATTTATGGTGTCAAAGTTAAGGTGGGATAAACGTTGATGCCATAACCATGACTTGGTAGAAGTAGCACGAGCCATGAGGCAAATTGGAGATGCAGAGGCCATATCATGGAGATTGATGGTGTAAAGGTTTGTTGTACGATTTCCTTTTAACAAATCAACTCCTTCGAGATTTCTGATGAAACATGTGTTTCTTCTAAAAGCGACCTCTAGATCTGAATCACAAAACTGCCCAACCGAGAACAGGTTGTGCCCCAAGCCCTCAACGAAATAAACTCTGGTGATCAATATATTTCCCCATTGAAGATCACCGAAACCCAGAATTGCAGCTACATGATCATTCCCAAAGCGAACGGTTCCCAAGAACTTCCAGACGAAGTTGATGAGAAGCTTTAGATTCCCGGTCATATGCTTGGAACAACCCGAGTCGACGCACCATAAACATATTTGGATAACCTGCCAAGGAAAAAGGTGGAATTTGGAAACCGTTTGATTGTAGGTTCCTGAGGGTTAGGAGTACATGCATTATCACCATTTGATTCACTAGATGCAATTATCTTTCCTTTAATGTCAAACATCTTTCCAGTGGGTAACCACCTAAGGCGCATTCTAGGTTTACTAGGCTTAGGTGAAGCAAGTCTTTCTTTGGGCCCTACATTCTTGGGTTTCCAGATCTGAACCTTATGTTTCGTTTGATTTGCAAGATTATAAACATTTGCCTTTTGTTTCTTCCTACGAGAATTCATGTCATTCACATAATTAAGCACACAAGCATCATGATTTACAGTAATTAAACATTGCTTACACATAGCATAAACAATTTCAGATTTATCATTCCGAATAGCAAGCTTAATGTTATTACATTCAGATGACATATGTTTCTTATTCTAGAAGTCATGTAATTCCTAGGTTGGTCATGCTACATCTACTTATTTATTTTGATGCGAACTACTCTAGACGCGAAGGGACCCACTTTCTTTGTATTGCTCCTAGGCTGTGGCCTTTTGGTCTTAGTAGTGATGTCTACTCCTGTAGAAGAGAAACCATTTGAGTCAGAATTAACAACTTTCTTAATGATGACATGAGGTTGTGAGACAGTGATCGGATTTGTCCTAATGCTTGCTTTAGTTGGTTTGTTAGGCACAAGCTTTTCTTCCCTAGAATTCTTAAAAGGATTAATTCTAAACATTCCAAGGGCAATCACCTTATCATTATCTACAACCTTAGATTCATTGGTGGTAGGTACCGAGTTTGAAGTGACTGGATTTGACAAATCATTTGACTTATCAACCTTCTGAGGAATCCGAGTTTTTGAAAAATTTGGACGCTCAGATTGAAATGTATTTGGTTGTCTTACAACAAATTGGTTTCTGACAGATTGCAAAAGCGGTTTCCTCTTGGTCGATTGATTTGCAAATTTAGTATTCATACTCGTACCTTTGGAGGTGTCCTTTTGTTCAAAAACCTTATCAAACAACTGAGCTCTTAGCTTAGCATTTTCATAAATCGCATCATGTAATTTGTTCTGCAAAGAGTCAATAACAAGAGTATATTTGTTGGACAGGCTGAGCTAGGACTGCAGCAACAAAATGAACCTGTTGTGGCTATAAACAATGGGTTGGATATGAAAACTGGGCCACGAATGCAGTGGGGCTGAGGGAACAATTTTTTGTGTTTTAACAAATATACTCAAGAGTTTGATCCCAAAAACTTTAAGAGGAGTAGGGATGATCCGGAGAGTGAGGAGGAAGTTGAAGTTATTTTTGATGAGTTGGATAATTTGCTCAATAGTACAAAAACGAGGGCTACCTAAACGGATCCTAATGCTTTCAAGACTTGATTTGTCTAGTATTGCCATGTTGGCGTTTTTTCTCTAGTTTATGTAATATGTAGCTAGAGATGTGAGTGTTTATGACATGTCATAAGTACAATATTTAGGTGTCTATCAATATTTTGCTTGAGGTTAATGTGGTACTTTATCGAGGTAACCCTATAGTCAAAAAATCTTTCATCAGCTCATCTTGCAACCAGAAGTGCTCTACAAGTCTGTGCAAGCCCCATTCTTAAATAGCTAAATGACTAAATCTGTTCAATAAGGTACCCATAAGACCATAATCTTTTGGACTAATATTTGGGCTTATGAATTTTCGCTACATGATGATTAATGAGCATTCTACAGTGGCAGTAGCCCAATATAACAAGACAATAATCGATATAAGCAATTGTTGCGCAACATACAATTTTAATGCGAGTGTATTGTTTTGCAACATGCAGGTATTATTTTTTCATTCTAAAAAGTGTCAGATCGAGTGATAGGTATATTTTTTTTCTTTTTTATCTAGATGCCATCGGAGTAAAGCTGGTTTTAAAGATGAACCACCTCAATAAGAATGAGATATTTTGGACAAAACATCAAATCGTGCGAGTTTTTTTATTATTATTAAAACTTCTAAATTTTTTAAAATGGACCAATTTTGACATACATTACAAAAAAAATCTTTTGTTGACACTTAAAAAATGTCACCAAAAGTGAAAAAAAATGTCACTGAAAGTAAAATAAGTCAGCAAAAGTATAAAAAAGTGTCACCGAAATTTTTATGTGATTTACCAACCCTTAAACAGTGTAGGTAGAAGTCCAGTAGATAAAAATCTATTTATAGTGACACAAAAAATGCGAGGATACATCTTTTGCCTTTTATGGTTATGTTTGGTACAAAACATTTGTGATTGTTTTGGAGCAACTAGTGACAAGCGACTAGCAGTTTAAATATAATGCTTGTTTGGCAACGAGCAACTAGCGGCTGAATCATGTGTAACCGCTCTTATTTAAAACACTTCATCAAGAAGAATTTAGATCTATCCGCTAACGTTTTGGCTCTCAAATTACATATATACCCCTTTTAAAATTAAAGAATTTTTATGTTAATGTGTATATGTCCATTTATGTAATTTTATAATTCTACTACTGCTACTGCTAACAAATTATTAAATTAATAATAAATTTAATAATTAATAAATTTAATAATTATTCTAGATTAGGCGGTACTTCTTCCTAAAACTTAGACATGCTAATTCTGTCACAATTAAAGATATCCGCATAAAGCAATCGGTGCTGATTATAATCTATCTTAGGAGATTAATAACATGAACAAATTTAATAAATTATTAAATGAATTAAATGTTTATTTATTAAATTGAATAAACAATTCATTATGTATATTAAATGTATATTTAAGCCTTTCACGTCTTGAATTTGAAGAAATGTTTATCCAATGAGAACCTTGTCATTCCACCAAATGAAATTCGACTCGACAACAAGTTACACTTTATCGTCAAATTTCATTGGAACTCTCGACGAGACCTGAATTCAAATGGGAGCGAGAAGACCAATTCAAAAGCAAGTATCCTCGTCTTTCGCCAAACCCCCCCCCCAAAACCCTCCCCCACCCCCCCCCCCCCCCCCCTCCACCCCACCCCCCACCTCGCCAGCTAATGTCACCCGTTGAACTATGGGGACCAGAGTTCCCTAACGGAGGTTGACTGTAACACTTCATAAATTCCGAGTCAATATTTTAAATCCAAATCTTATTATTTATTTTACTGATGTGTGCTAAAACACACATCTTTATAACCCCGTAAAACACTATAAAACGGACTAAAAATGCTAAAATATGATAATTATCTTGTCAAAATTCTGTTTTGAACTGTGATTTATGTCTTACAGGTACTAAGGATTGAAAACGAAGCAAAAAAAGGTATTTTCGGGTTTGTTTCGATCAAGAGTGCTTAATATTCAAGATCAAGACAAAGTCGTGAAAATTCCCCAAGCAACATTAAAAAAACCATTGGAAAGAGCGCGGAATTAGAGTCCAACGGTGGCCTTCGGATCTTATTGGGCCAGCCCGTAACCTACTTAATGGGCCGGGCCAGCCTATTTCTTTGCAAGCCCAACAAGAAAATGCTATAAGCCCATTTTAAGCCCAAGTTAAATCTAATTTATAATATAGAGTGTTGGAAGAACTCACCCTGCATCTCTCACGTGCAGGCAAAATTATTTCCCTTGTATCACTTGAAAAACAGCACACTTCAATGGATGGTCAAATAGTATTGTGCCAGTGGCGAATTTGATCAAACGGTTATATTAAATGTGTACGAGGTGATGTTTGTTGAGAAGGCCACGCGTCACAATTTCAACGGTGTATTATACCTGTTGCAGCTGGCGATCCAAGGTCACACATTTCCAGGACAATGATTGGCTAGTAATGATTGGGACGAATTTACAAAAATGACCCCTTGCTCTCCTATTTAACAACTCGCTCCCTTCATTTTTACGGACATTAGGAATTAGTTTTTTAAGTTTTCTCTAGTTTTAGTTAGATTTTAGGTAGTAGGTTAGTTTAGTTTTAGCTTATTTCATTTTCAGCTTATTGTAGTTAGATTTCAGCTTATTTGTCATTCATAGTTTATTGTATTCAGTTTATTGTAACTTTTGGGCTTATTGTTATGGAATGAAGATGGTGTTCTTGGCTTATTTCTCTTTTTTTCTTTCTATATAGCTTATCAAAATAAGCCTCTTCTTCCAACTTATTTTCTGAGCTTACCAGCTTATTTAGAGATAAGGTTTGAGTAGATTAACCAACTCCAAAGCTTATTCGATTCTCCCTTGTTTACTTTATAAGTTTTGGATCAAATAAGTTTTATAAAATAAGTTAAGATCTTGCTTATTTTCAAGATTAAGCTCATTTCATTTTTAAGAGCTTATTTTCTGGTTCGAACATGCTTTTTCCTAGCTTATTCGTTTGGTATCTAAGCTTATATAATCAAATAGCTTTAGCTTATTTCAATCTCTTTTCTTTTCTTGTTAGTTTAGCTCGAATAAGCTCCTTAGCTTATTTCGATTTAGAAAAGTTGTTTAAAAGTTTTCATCTAAAAATTGTTGACGTTTTTAATAGGCTTGGCCTAACTTTTTGTTAAAACCAAATTTTGCTAAAAACGTTGTATCATTAATTTTTCGAGTAATAGACTACCGCATTAGTAAAATGCTTAAAATTAGTTTAAAAGTTTAATTTAGTTTATTAATATTTGTTTAACCTTTTCTTATCTTGTGATGGACCGGTCAACTCATGAGGCGTGGAGCTTAAGGATTTAATAAGCTAGATAGAATTTAAATATTTTCTTTAGCTTAATAAATCTGGTGGTTATCGTTTATTTGCGGCTCTTCAATTCGTTTACATTTTCTTTCCTAATTTAATTCATTAGTGTAGCTTAGAATAAAATGTTTACATTTGTTTATTTGATCGTTATGCTTAGTGAGTAGTTCATTAGTGCTTGCTAAGTGATTAGTGGATTGAAAATTAAGTGTAGATTGAAAAAAAAGTTTGTTAATTAATAATCTTCGATTAATTTAATTTGTATTTGAATATTTTTTAAAGAGCAATAATCCGGAAAATATTTAAACTACACATCTAGTAATTAATATTCTTTTTAGAGATTTTTGTCAAAAATAAACTAACGTTTTTAAGAATAATTATCTTTTCTAAGAAAAGTTATTCGTTAAGTAAAACCTTAATTCACACTTGAGGAACTTTCAACGTCACTTAGCAAGCATATCTTTTTATATAGTTCTTTTCATTTAATTGTTTAGTTTATTTGTTATTTAGTATAATCTAGTTTAGTAGTTTTTAAAATTTAGTGTTAAATCAAATACCAAAATTAAAAGATATTCAAAGCATTAAATTGAAAACATTTTCATGAATTTCAAATTCATCTCTCAGTTGGGACATGAAGCATCCCGAGATAACTATTACTTTTCGTAAAGTAATTTTTATTAGACGTGATTACTTATATACTATTACTCGACTAGTCGTTTATCTACGAATCAGTTTTTGGGCGCCGTTTTGCGGGGAGAACTTGGTGTTTGAAAGTTATTGTCTAGAAGATCCTTTCTTCGGAAAGTTTATTTTCGTATTTTTTTAAAAATTATAAAAATCCAAAAATATTTTCCTTCTTATTTTATTTTTATTTTTCCTTTTCTTTTTATAAATACCAAAAATATATTTATTTTTATCTTTATAAAAATCTAAAAAAATATTCTTCTTTATCCTCTTATTCATTTAATTCTTACGTCTTTACCCTCTTATTCCGTTTAATTCTTTATCTGCTATGTCTGACTTGGAAGCTTTAAATGAGCAACTTGCAAGACTTTCCCGAGCTTTGAAACAATTAGAAAGACAAATATTATCCGGGCAATATAATTGCTCATGTTGCGAGGGTCCCCAAAATGGTGGAAATTATCCCGGGTGTAGAATTGTAGGGACGGGAAATGGGTTTGTCTATGACCAAAACCCTTATTCCTACAATGAAACACCTAATTTCTTTAACCAACCCCCACAACACCCGATTCAGACATACTTGTGTGAGTATTGTGGAGTAAGCCCTCACCCGGGCTTTGATTGTCAAACAGAGAACACACCACCTATGATTAGGAGGTCTTTGTTACAATCAAGATTTTGGTTATAACCAACCTCCATTCTATTCTCCAAGTCAGCCACAACAGTTACTGTTGTGAGTTCTGTGGAGGTCCCCATTATAGCTCTGATTGTCAAACCAGGAACCCGCTTGTCTATGAGCCTAATCTTTGTAACAATTATGACGTACCTTATTTTGACCAACCTCCACAGTACCATATTGATCAGTCGCCCCCCTCAGGATTTAGATTTTTATAGTCATTTTAAGCTTTTACAAATGGAAATTGACTGTCGGTTTGAGAAAATGATTAGAACTCTAAAGACCAATTCCTTTGTAGGAGAACCTGAGGGGAGTAATGATTTCACGGAGGTGACTTTTGACGATGAGCAAATTCTAAGACAACATAATATCGCTCAAGTCACACCTCCGCCTCTTACATACACACCACACCCACCTGTTTTAGCTACCATGGAGCCTTTAGACACCTTCTTAATGGGGGATAAGGTTATCAGCACTATTCCCGAAAAGGAAAATAACGAATTCATAAAGTCTAGTGTTGATGATCTTGTCCCAATCCCAAGGGAGTCTAAGGTGACATCTAATATGATTTAGAGTGTGATATGCCTGCTACTACACCTTTGCCCACCACTGATGTTAGGGAAGAAAAAGTAGTTATCGACTTACCTTTAGGAGAGCATTTAGACACCCTCTCAACGGGGGATAGGGAAATTGACTTCAATCCTAGTAGGGACACAGAAGAACTAGAACGTTTACTAGCCGATGACCCTGTCTTAGTCCCAAAGGAGTTTGATGAACCTTTAGGTAATTCTGATTTGGTGCCTAGATCTTATGATGTGACTTTCTTAAACCCTCTCTTTGACTTTAATGATGATTATACCTTATGTTATGATAATCCACTCTTTGATGAGGAGTTTGAGGACATTAGTAGTCTGAACCCCCCTGAGTCGACTCTAGTTATTGATGAGTCTTCCTTGCTAGTCATACCACTTCTCGATCCTAAGCAGATTTGCTTAAGTGAAGTGGAAAATTGATCCTTTCTTCTCCCTGACATAGTTGGGGGGAACGAAGAGGGTGATAAAGACCTCTTCCTTTGGTTTTCATCATATGCCTTTTTCGTTCCTAAGTGTAGGGGTAAAACCCAATATTTTAAACATTAAGGCTAATGTTCCATTCTAAGTGTGGGGGAATTTCTGTCAAAATTAATCATACATGTGCCTGTCTGTGCCCCACACAATTCCGTTTTGACCTATATTTTGTTTTATTTGAAAAAAAATCTTAGTTATTGTTAGATATGTGAATAAGTAGGCCTGTAGAACTAGAGATATTTTGACTTGACTGGGTTTTAAACTCTAGCTTTCCCCTTAGCTTTCTAGACTAAGCTTTTTCTAAACTTTAAAATTTTGCAAAGAACGAAAAATGATAGAGTTAAATATAAGTTAGATGCTAAGCGTGGAGTAGTTGGATCTCTTTAGAGCTCATAGAGGTTAATTGTGGCTTTTTGCTCCCACCAGCTTAATAAACGTTATATAATTGTTAAATAAATAAAGTTACTTTGGTTTTTGCGATTCTTAGTTCAAATCCCCCCGGGGGGGGGGGGGCAGGGGGGGGGGGGGGGGGGGGGGGGGGGGGGGGGGGGGGGGCGAAGGAGGGTGGTATTCCTTCTAGTGTAAGAAAGGTACCACATCGAGTTCAGTCAGTGCTGTGGGAAATAGGCTCCCGGTACTTAACGTTAGGACGCCCCCCCGATGTCTCGGAAGCTAAAAGACCACATGACTTGAAATTTGGCTATAATAATAATAAATAATATTAATGTGATAAACTGAAGCCGAAATAAGACCACTGCATCTTGTCGGTTAGGACGCCCGATGTTGCAGTCGTTTAAAGGGTGGAGGTAACAATAATAATAATGTTAATCCGAGACTGATAAAAGTTTGTTGCATCTTGTCGGTTAGGACGCCCGATGTTGCAGCCTTCAAAAAGGTCGAGGAAATTTCTGAGGTCGAAATAAGACTACTGGCTCTGTCGGTTAGGACGCCCGATGTGTCAGTTGTTTAAAGGACCGAAGGCTAATATTGTTGCATTATAATAATAATAATAATAATAATAATAATAATAATAATAATAATAATAATAATAATAATAATAATAATAATAATAATAATAAAGCCAAATTTTGACTCCGAGGTTATCTAAATAAAACCTACATCTCTAGACTTGTAGTTGAGTTGTTTCGGATGAAATAAAAAGGATAACCCCTAAATCATGCGAATTTAGAACCTTAATGTGGACCTTATTCTCACCATATCGTCTCTTTAGGAAAGGATTTCAAACTAATTATGGTCTAAACCGGGTTTACTTTATATTAATAAGGACATAATTTATTTGTCACCAATAATAATAATAAAATCCTTAGAGGATTTAGGAATAAGGGAGCGAAAAGTAGCTATGCGTACACAATTAGCATTTATGAGTAGTGTTAGCATCTAATCTTATATTTGATTGTGATTTCGTTTTAAATAGTTTGAGGATTGTGAAAAGTCGAGGATGACGAACTCTCGTTCTTAAAGCCTTTTAAATAAATTTTATAAAAAAATTCATCTTAGTTTTTATCTTTTATTGAATAAGTGGTTAAAACGGGGGCGCTTTCGAAATAAATGATTTTTGAACCTTCTTAATGGACCTTTTCTGTTCTTGTTTGATTGTGAGGGGTCATAATTTAAAAGGGGATTTAATTATTTATTTCCGGGCGTGTTTTATTTACATTGCGTGTGGGACCAGCAATGGCTTAGTGTGGGGGAATTTTGATATGTGCTAAAACACACATCATTTGTACCCCGGAAAATGCTAATAAACGGACTAAAACACTAAAATATGGATAAATATGTTGCAAATATGTTTGTATTGTGTTTTTATGTCTTACAGGTAAAAAGGATTGAAAACAAAGCAAAAACGGTAATTTTCGGGTGACTTTCGACGACGTTTTCACATTTATCGAGGTCCAAACGAAGTCGTGAATATTCCTCGATCACACCATTGGAAAGAGCACGAAATTACGAGTCCAACGGTACCGGCCTTTCATATGTGAACCTTTTTATTTTGATCCTTTTTCGTCCCTGTTTGAACCTTTAATTATATTGAACCTGGACCAAATAGAAGAAGGGTTATAGTTTATTTTTTACACATTATTACTAGAACTATGCTCTAGCCCAACGGCTAGAGCCATATGCTTCTATATCAAAGGTCCCTAGTTCGAAACCTGCAGAGGGGTTTATCCCCCTCACGACCCGACCCGGCCCACGACCCAGACCCGACCCGAACTTGACCCGATCCAGACCCGGCCCAATACCCGACCTGACCCGGCCCAAGACCTGACCCGGCCCACCAGTTGACTGACCATCAACCACCGTTGACCGGTGGTCCGGCGGTGGTCCGGCGGTGATCCGGCGGTGGTCCGACGGTGGTCCGCCGCCGTTGACCGTCGTTGACCGCCGCCATTGGGCGGTGGTCCGGCGGCGTTGACCGCCGTTGACCACCGTTGACTGCCGCCGTTGACCACCGTTGACCGGTGGTCCGGTGGCGGCTGACCGGACGGTGACGGAACAGTACCTACGCCACGTGGCACCACTCAGGTGGTGACACGTGGCAAACTAATCATTGTATGCAGGCGTGGCAGGTACGAGGTACGAGGTGGTATTCACATCAGGTGGCAGTACGAGGTGGCAGAAAATGTCAGGTGTCAGTACGAGGTACTGTTCCAGGTGGCGGCTGGCCAATCAGAGCGTGACACGTGGCATCTGGCGTGTGTCAGTACGAGGTACTGTTCCAGGTGGCGGCTGGCCAATCAGAGCGTGACACGTGGCATCTGGCGTGTGTCAGTACAAGGTCAAAGTACGCGAATCCGTGCCAATCATGGGCAATAATGAGGCGGTTGGTGAATGGCAAAAAGACCAAAATACCCCTTGATCTAGCAATATGATTGGCTGAAGACCTAAATGGACGAAAATGCCCCCACCCACTTTGGGCAATAAATACAACACGCAGCAGCTGTGAAAAGGGAGTTTTTTAAGAAGATTATTTTCAAAATAGTAGTTGTAGTGTTAGTTTTAGGAGTAGAATAATGTAGTTTATTTTGGGCTTATTGCAAAAGCTTATTGAAGGTTTTTAGATCTAGCTTATTGTAACTCTTGAGCTTATTAATGAAGAAGTTTATTTCAAAGGTTGGTGTTTATTTCTAGCTTATTATCTATGCTTATTCTCTTGTCTTTTTCTTATTTCTTTTTAGCTTATTCCCAAATAAGCTCATGCTTATAGCTTAT
>BQNB010098318.1:0-25181 GCA_026074375.1 Tanacetum coccineum
ACTCTTTACATTAGAAGCTTCTTTCTCCTCAAGATTAACTTCTTCAGTCTCATCACTTTTTCTTTCCAAATCAGGAGTATCTTCTTCTTGAACATTGTGCTCTTCAGACAAAGAAAGGATGTGTTGTAATATCATCAAAGAAATGATGTGTTGTATCTTCTTCTTGAACATTGTGCTCTTCAGACAAAGTTCCTTCATCCTTATTCTTAGTTTTCAAAGTGCTTACTTCATAGCATTACGTGAGGACACGGCAATGTCTTAGTATAGGGGATTTTAGTATGCGTTTAATTACACATACCTTTCACCATTAAAATCGGACTTAAATGACCAAAAACGTACCAAAAATACATTGTATTTGTATGTTTTGACTTATTTTGTACAGGAAACAGATATCCGACAAAAGGACGAAAAACAGACAAAATCGAGCACGGAATGAAAAAGCGTGAAAAGTCAAAGTCAAGACCGAAGCCATAATCGAAGAAGACTTTAATGGGCCTACCCTTACCCATCTAATGGGCCGGGGCCGTACCTTGGAAGTCAGCAGTCCTTTGTATTTCAGCAGTCCCTTGAGAGGGTAGCAGTACCTTGAAAGGAAGCAGTACCTTGTACTGAAGCCAGTATGTATAGAATGAGCACACTTTGAGATGGATGCCTTAGCATCCCCTAGCAGAACTTGCAGCCCTAGAATGAGGACTAGTACTATGTTCTTCCTCCGCGGCCAATGCTGTGACTACCTCTAACATAGATGGAGTCAAAGGTGTAATCCTACACGAGAACTTAGTACTATGCTTCCTCATGAAAGTTAATCACTTTAGAAGGGAAAGTGAAACTGATGGTATAAAATCTTGAGGTCTGTCTACCCCCTCTAACTGCTTGTTCAAAAACAATTGAACGAACCTAGGATACATAAGAAAAGGAGTACCATTTGAAATATGTCCTAGCATCCCAGTTAGAATCATCAAGGAGAAATTAAACTTTTGGTTTGTGGCTAGACCTACAAGACATAGCAATGTTTAGTCCCAAATTGTTCCCATGAAGTTGCTTTTAGGACTTAAACAGTGGAGTAAGACATGAACTAAATACTTCCACTGTGGGCTAAACAGAGGTTTAGAGAAAGTGAGGTGTGCTAGGTTACCCTCGTAGCCAATATCTCTGAGCGTGTCCCAAATAACTTGCTTAGGAAAGCAATCAACTCCATTTTCATCATCAAAGAGTAGGTCAGCTCGAGGATGGCTTTCAGAAAAATCAAATCGTCTTGCCAGCTACCTTGGCGCGAATGTGAGGTACATCATTGATCACTTTGAGAGAAGCGGTAGCCCAAAATTGTTGAAGCCAAGGACCGATGAGATCAGGATCGACCAACAAAGAATAATTAATGGAGCAGCCAGTGAGAAAGTCGATGATTTGATAAAAATCAGCATTCTGTGCCGTCTTTTCCACACACGCAATCATGTTGTGCTTGTTACAAGTACGAATATTTGCCATTTGAAAAGAATTTTGAGATGCGTCAGGTAGGAATTAAAAAATTTAGAATGAAAGTAAGTAAAGGGAGAGAAAAATGCAATTCAGTGAGTATTTATAGGTGGCCGACGGCTAACAAGAAGATTAGACGTTGTAATACGTTTTTAGGCGCAAAATCGTAACGTTAGAACCCTTACCCGAACGTTAGAACAGTTAACTTTGTTGTCCTAAGCATACTTTTCTAATGAAAGCCGTACTTTGAGTTGGCTAAGCATACTTTCAACATTAAAAAGAAGTCAACATCAAATATGTGCAACGACAACCCTTCAACTTTGCAAACTATCTCTTCAAATCATCAAATCTCTGAAAAATCATTCATATCCTCCCCTCAAATGTATCGAGAGTGCTTCCAAAAATCCAATCTAATCAAACCAGTACTTTACTTGATCACCAGTACTTATATGTGATCCTCCCCTCAAAGGTAGCTATGGGTTCATCATCCCAATTGTTACCACCAAAATATAAAAATCTTGCCATAGTCAAAGCCTTAGTAAGTTAAATCTGCCTACATTGTCATCATATTAACCTTTGACCACATTAATGAGCCTTTGCTCATAACAATCTCGAATGAAGTGATGTCGAATCTGAATATGCTTGGTCTTCGAGTGAAAAACAGGATTCTTCACAATGCAAATGGTGCTCTCATTGTCTATATGGATTTCAGTGTTCATGAAGTTAAATCCATAATCAAGTAGTTGATTTTGCATCCACAGTACCTGAGCACAACAACTTGCAGCTGCAACATATTCTGCCTCAGTAGAAGATATAGCCACAATTGTTTGTTTCTTGCATTGCCAAGAAACTAGTCTTCTTCCAAGATACTGACATCCTCCTGAAGTTGATCTTCTATCATGATTGTCCCCAGCATAGTCACTGTCCGAAAAAGCTTCCAAGTGAAAAGGAGAGTCTTTAGGATACCATAAACCCAATTTTGGGTGATGTTTGAGGTACCTAAAGATCCTTTTGACAGCATGTAGATGAGAAACCTTTGGAGTGACTTGAAATCTTGCACACAGACAAACAGCAAACATTATGTCTGGTCTTGAAGCAGTTAAGTACATGAGACATCCAATCATAGACCTATAAAGATGTACATCAACATCTTCACCTTCTTCATCTTTTCCTAGAGATTTATGAGCTTCAATGGGTGGATGCTGGCTTAATGGTTCTAAAGTCAAACTTGTTGAGAATATCTTTCACATATTTGTCTTGACTTAGAAAAATACCACCATTGGATTGCTTGACTTGAAGCCCCAAAAAGAAAGTAAGTTCACCCATGGAACTCATCTTGAATTCCTTTTGCATAAGATCTTCAAAATCCTTCACCATAGAAGGCTTGGTAGATCCAAAGATGATATCATCAACATATACCTGTACCAACATGATATCTCTTCGATCCTTCTTAATAAACAGAGTTTTATCAAATACCCTCTCCTAAATATCCTGTTTCAAAAGAAAAGTGGAAAGTCTTTCATACCATGCTCTTGGGGCTTGATGCAGGCCATAAAGCGCCTTGACAACTCTGTAGACCTTGTTTGGATGAGCAGGATCTTCAAAACCGGGAGGCTGTTTGACATACACTTCTTCTGTGATGTTGCCATATAAGAATGCACTCTTGACATCCATCTGATAGACAATGAAGCCCATGAAAGATGCAAATGCCAAAAAGAGTCTTATTGCTTCAATTCTGGCAACTGGTGCAAACACTTCATCATAATCCACACCTTCTCCTTGTCTGTACCCTTGTGCAACTAGGTCGTTGCTTGTTCTTGATTATTAGTACCGCCGTTACATCGCTCTTGTTTCTAAAACCCATTTAGTTCCAAATCACCCTCTTGCCTTCTGGTATTCACATACACCATACCTCTTGTTACTTGAATTGAAGTAGTTTCTTCATGCATACGCTTCAACCAACTATTCATCAGCTAAGCTTGAGAGACTTTCTTGGTTCCTCTTGAGATAAAAAACAAGCAAAACAGGCAGTTTTGCCTGATCTTTGTGATATAGTTCTGTTTTGTTGTATATATAAAGACGCAAATCATGATTTGGTTTTGAAGTACTGGTCTTGGAGTTTTCTTCCTTGTTTGAACCCCGGCAGTAACTTTGCCAAAAAGTTTGACTATGAGGGATGAATCTTATGAATTCTAAGTGTGGGAGTAGAGGGAACATCAATGATAGGAATCCATGTTGTTATGGTTTGTCAGTTACTCCGCCTTCCTCAGTAAAATCAAAAGAGTGTTGTAGAGAAGACACCATCTTTTGAAATATCAACATCAGATCTGTAAGGAGTATTGCCAGTACTTTGAGGAGGTGTAATTGGCAGTACTTAGATTGACAGTACTGTCAATACATTCTTTCCCTTGTCAAGTGCTATTCTCTTCTTTGTCCCTCCTTCAAAGCAATCCTTTGATCATCATTAATGAGCATTGGCAAGAGATCATGATGCATCAAACTTACAAGCACATCATGAAAAAGCTTGTTCTGCAGAGGACAATGGAACTTCCTTGCAGCAGTACGATCCCCTGTTGCATAGTATGAGACATTGGGAGATTTGGTTCAGAGGTTCCATGATCACACTCAGGCTATCCCAGTCCATCGTATACAGGCTATTGAGGGAGTTCAGAGAGAACAGGGACATAGGATTGTTGGGGTTGAGTCGGCAGTTATGGCTTTGACTGAGAGGATTGCTGAGTTGGAGAGGGATAACAGGAGGCTTAGAGGCACCATGAGTGTTGAGAGTCAGAGAGTTGACCGACTCCAGCGCGGCATGTCACGTATGCAGAGAGAGTTGAGACAGATGCGACGACTTCGATTTTATGATCGAGTGAGAGTTGGCAGACTTGAGGCGTGTGCTAGGAAGCACATGGGCTACCGTTCTTAGAGATGTTCGTTAGTATTGCAGCATTTAGTAGTAGCGTTTAGTGATAACCGTAGTATTAGAACTCGTATTTCTTGTATTTTGAAACGTTGTGATGTAATCACTTATGTTCGATGATATGAAATTGATATTTATCTATGATATGATGTCATGATTTGATTTACTTATGCTCTTGTGTCATGCATTATGGGATTTCCGTGAATATGTATTTTGATCGTGTATTTTCTATGTGATTAACCGTAAATTTTATTTAATACCGTTAGTAATCTCGCATTACCTAGAAATCTTACCAAGCGTTATATTGTTGTGTTGTAGGAAGATGCCTAACACACGATCTGGAGCGTCTATGACTCGTGAGGAGTTTGAAGAATTGGTTAACCGCCGAGTAGCTGAAGAAATGGAGGCTCGTGAAGCCGCAAGGACCCTTGAACCCCTGAATGAGAATGTGGATGAACAAGAAGGCGAGAACGGAGGAAATGGAAATGGAGGAAATGGAAATGGAGGAAATGGAAACAGAAATGGGAATCATGGTATGAACTATGGAGGTTTCATGCCAGTGGCTAGAGAGTGCACTTTCCAAGACTTCTTGAAGTGCAAGCCACATAATTTCTCAGGAACTGAAGGCGTTGTCGGATTGACCCGCTGGTTTGAGAAGATGGAGACTGTGTTCAATATCAGTAATTGTCCACCGAAGTATCAAGTGAAATATGCTACATGCACACTGTGACTAGAGGGGATGCCATGACATTGCAGTATACCTGGTGGAACTCCTCATAAGATAACTGTTGTTGTGTTGAGTGCGGCATATTCCAGAATTGGGTTAACTGATGAAGTCGATGACAGAAGTGTACTGTCCAAAGGAATGAAATCCAAAAGATGTGAGACGATTGTAGAATTGACCGTGAAAGGAATCGACTTGACTGCTTTACACTCAAAGGTTTTAGGAGTTGATTTGTTGTGTACTAGAATGGTGCCTTGATGAAAAAGACTAGTGGAGAGGTTTTATTGGAGGTTTACCCGGACAACATTCAAGGGAATGTGATTGCTGCGAATCCAGCCAACTCCAGATGATATACCATTGCAAACACAATTTAATGGACAGAATGTCCAGGGTTATGCAGCAAGGATGGCTGAGAATCAGAGAGGATGAAAGTAACCTAAGGGATAAACGTGGACAGCAACCTCCTTTTAGATTCCAAAATACTAGTGGGCAGAATGTGACCAGAGCTTACACGGCTGGGAACAATGAAAGAAAGGGGTATGTTGGATTTCTCCCCTACTGCAACAAGTGTAGGTTACACCATGAAGGGTTGTGTACTATGAGGTGTGGAAACTGTAAGAAGGTTGGACATCAGACTAGGGATTGTAGGGCTGCTGTTGCTCCAAACACTCAGAGGGCTCCATTTGGAAATTCAGCAGGAATTATTTGTTATGAGCTTGGAGACCAGACATTTCAAGGAAGGATTATCCTAAGATGAGGAATCAAAACGTGAAACCCAGACAAGGAACAAGAATGGAAACAAGAACTGTGAAACCAGACTGGAGGAAACGAAACTACGGCGAGAAGCTTACGCCAAGGTGGAGAGTAACAAACCCTTTGATTTCCAACGTTGTCACGGGTACGTTTCTTCTCAATAACTGTTATGCTTCTATGTTATTCAATTCGGGTGCCGATAGAAGTTTTGTGTCAACTATCTTTAGTGCTTTGCTTGATGTTACACCAACCACTTTAGACACTAGTTATGCCGTAGAACTTACCGATGGAAGAATTTCATAAACAAATATTGTTCTTAGAGGTTGCACGTTAGGATTATTAGGTAATCCGTTCGACATAGATCTAATGCCCGTAGAGCTTGGTAGTTTTGACGTCATCATTGGTATGGATTGGTTGGCGAAATACCATGCGTTGGTCGTTTGTGACGAGAAGGTTGTTTGTATTCCTTATGGAAATGAGGTGTTGATAATCCGAGGTGATAATTACGACAACGGAAGTAAGTTGAATATCATATCGTGCACGAAGACTGATTGGCCGGATTCACACCGTAAATATATATAATATATAGTAAAATATAAAATATATATCTAAGTGTAAAAACCAACACAATCAGTAAAACCGAGAAGTAGTATAGAGCTTTCCCGGGTCGTTTATCCCCAACGAGGCTGGATTGGTAAATCGATACGATCGAAGAATTGAGTTTGAAGGCAGGAATTGGTTTGGGAAGTGGAAAAAGTCAAATTAGGTAATAACGGACTAAAACGTTTAAGAAAAACCTAGAAATTACAAAATTAAACTAGAAAACGAGACCCCGAATCCCGAACAAAAGGGGGAAAACCTAAAATCTTTAAAAATAACCCTACGGAAATTTTTTCACTTCTAAACTACTCTAGGGATCAAATAACGAAGAATGAAAAAGACTAGACCGAAAACGGAGTTCGTTTGACCCAAAAACGAGTCAAAACAAAATCCCGTACCCGGACCCGTTCTTTAAAAGAGGGAAAGTTATAAAAATGACCCTACGAAAAATTTTATATTTTTCCTACAAACTAGATGACAAAAGAAAATTTTCTAAAAAAGCAAAATATTTTTTTGATAATTTTTGTATTTTTTATGAATTAAATAAACTTTTATCTAAATTAAATTATAAAAAATATTAAACCTTATCTAAAAATTCTGAAATTTTTTCTAAAAATACTAGACACTGAAATAGTCCTACGAAAAATAAGAGACACAAATAAGCTCGACAAATAAGCCCGAAAATAAGCTTATTCAGCTTATAGGCTTATAAGCTCAAAATGTACATAAGTACATTTGCCCTTGAGTCTTTAACGAAAAAGACCCAAGGGCGCAGTGGTAGAGTGTTTGTAAAAGGGGGTTTGTATCGAGAGGTCCCGGGTTCGAGTCTTGCTCACCCGGGCCTCTTGTCTTTCCCCCTTTTTTTTATTTTTCGAAAAGTATAGGGTAGAAAGTGTAAAAGGGGAAAGTAAAGGGTAGGCGGGTTAACTATTAACAATTTACACTATAGTGAAAACGGGTAACCCTAGACTATAAGACAAATACAAAACAGACCCTACGATTCAAGCTTATTTTTGGCTTATTTAAAAATTGAGAATTAGCAAAAACTTAAAACTACAAACTTATAAAAGAACTTAATCTCTACAACTTTAATGAAAGCACTTTGGGCTTTTGACAAAAGAATAAGCCAGAAAATAAGCATCTAGTTAACTGTTACAGAAAGTGAAGATTAACTAAGCTTTTTGGATTTTTGCTTATAGAGAGCTTATTACTTGATGAAACTTAAAACTAAAAGAAACTATGAAATGCTTAAGATGTGTTTTAAACGGATTTAAACTAAAATTAACCTAGTTTTAACAAATTTAGAAAGAAAATTGAAATGAGAAAGTGCAAGTTCTAATGAAACAGTTTTTGAGCTTATTTCTCATAAGCTAAAAAGCTTATCTTTGAACCTTAAATGCTGAGATTTTGAATCTAAGCTATACTAACTATCTAAAATCTACCTAGGTAAAAGGATTTTGCAAAGTTTTCACAAGGAAATGAAAAAAAAAAACTCAAAGTGTAAAATAGCAAAATCTAAACTGATGTGAAGTGTTTTGCTGATGCAAATGGCATGTTCACTAGTGCAATGTAATTTTTGAGTTTTAATTCTCTTTAAAACTACTACCTAAATTTAACTAAACTTGTATCAATCAAATTTAAACTATAAAATGTTTTTTAGCAACTCTTGATCAAAAATCTAATTACACTAAAACTGTCCTGGTGTAGGACTTGTCTTTTTGAACTCTAAACTTTTGAATTTAACAATATAACTCTAAAAACCTTTGTAAAACTCTATAATATGACTAAACTCAGCTGTGTAAAAGAATTTCACAAGAGAACTTTGACTTTAAGAGTCAAATTTAGTCTAATCCAAACACTCCCTTAAATTGTCTGTCAAAACAAAATTGAGTTTAAAAGTTTATCTAAAAGCTAAAACTGCTTATTCTTTTTATCTACTCCTATTATATCTAGACTATTTAAGCTATTTTAACACTAAAAAGCTAAGCTTATGTAAAGAAATAAGCTAGTTACTCTATGAAGCTATAATGCTAATTGTGACAGAAATGAAAATTTAAGAAGACTAGATAAATTCTAACTGCAAAAATTTAAATCAAATGCATATTAAATCTAACTCACTAGTCTAAACAGGAATAAGCACAAAGAAAGATAAGGTAATAAGCTGTTTGAATTAAGCTATGATTAACTAAATTGAATTCTAAAAACCAAAACCTGAAATTGATGGAGTCTCAGCACAAGAGGTCACTCTTGTAGAGTGAGTGACCTCAAATCAATCTCCTAAATGGCACCTTGCCTCTAGACCTCAATAAGCTAGATTTTAGCTTATTTCTCCTTTTGCTTCCAAAATGAACTCAAAACTTCTCAAGTAATCATGCTTTGATGTAAGTTGTAGGAAATGAGTAAATGCATGTCTAAGAACACAATTTGACTGAATTTGAGCTTATGAACATGAATAAGCTCAAAAGAGCTTATGGAGAGCTTATCAAAGTAAAACAGCTTAATCTTGAAATCAAAGGACAAAGATACTTTAAAACTGAATTATATTTCTCAAATTCGTAAAGTACAAGCTAAAAGAAGAAGAGTACAAGTGATCAAAGCTGAATTTTAAAAACTTAAAAGAAAAAATGCTTAGAAAAATGAAAAACATAGAAACTGAAAAACAAACTAACTAACTACTTTTGTTTCTTCTGTCTTCCTCTTCTTTTATAACTGAGGCTTGTGTTAGTTGTGTGAGAGGGGGAAAGCAAACACATCTTAGCCCTCCAATTTCATCAAAAATCCATCTTGGCCGTCCTTAATGCCTTGGGGATTTGTGGGATTGCCAACTTGGCATGGGTTTAAGTGGAGGAGGGGGGATAAGTTTGTCCATGGGGTTGAAGGGTTGCAGGGTAAAAGAAGTGAGGGTGAACCCGTGAGTTGTGTTGTGTTCAAAATAGGCGGGAAAAGCTGGTTGTATGAAAAAGAGAGTGACAGGGGAGAAGTTTCCCCGTTTGGCAAAAATGGTCCCTCTAGGTTGTATCTTTGTTTGCACCGTACGTCCTTATGGTTATATAACTTTGGGGACTTGGCAAAACAAGTCCCCAAGAGTTATATAACTCTTTGCAGGATTCGTCCTTGGTGTATAAGTTTAATGGACTTGCCAGTTTTGGCCCTTGGGGTTTTTCTTTGCCACTTTGGCAGTTTTAACCCTTCTCTTTTCTTTTCTCTTTTTCCTCTTTAAATATAAGTTTAGGGTTTTGGCAGTTTTAACCCTCAAACTTATATTTCTTTGACTTTTGGCCTCGGGGTTGACTTGGGTTGACTTTGACTTTGACCAGTTGACTTTTCTGTTGACTTTTTGACTTGATTGACTTTTCGGCTTCGATTTGGCTTTGTCTTTCACAGTCTTTTCCATTCCGAGTCCGGTTTTGTCGTTTTGGCTTTGTTTTTCGTCCTTTTCTTAGTTATCCGTTCCTGCACAACACGATTAGCAAAACAAGCATATATTTGGCATTTTAAGTCCGTTTTTGGTTATTTTAGCTCGTTTTTAAAGGTAAAAGGTATGTGTATTTAAGCACATACCAAAATCCCCCATACTAAGGTATTGCCGTGTCCTCACGCAATGCTATGAAGTAAACATTTACGAAAACTAAGAATCTCAATCCCCCTCGACTAATAACTTTGAAAAGTAGCAAAGTGTTTGTCAAGGGAAACTAAAGAATCAAAAGCTTCGACAAGTCCCGTTTTCACCACTTTTTATTTGTACACTAACTATCCCTAATATTTTTGGATTTTCTTTTTTCTTTTCTCGACTACCTGTTTGACTTCCTTTATTATATCAACATTGGGATCATAGAATGAGAAACGCCCATAGAATAATCTACGGATGTCCTGACGGATAAATTCATCGTCCCCGATTTTTCACTAGTTCCAAACCAAGCAATTAAACAAGATCATTTGTAAATATAAGTCTAAATGCTAAGCACTCATACTTATGACTTGTGAACTTTTAACTCCCAACATGAATGTATGATTTAAATGTGTGTACTCATTTCAACTCAACCATAGATCAACTTATTTCCATAGTCGTAATTCAAGATGAATCATGACTCAAAGCAACAACTTATTAAGACCTTGTAACTTGATTTTAAAGAACGAGATTTTAACTGTAGAGCTTTTTGCAACATCTTTATCATTAATATCATAAGTTCTTAAAGCTAGGAATGCGTTGCTTAGTTTGAACACCTACCTAGGCCTCGCTCCCTAGTAGGATATCACAACCAACGACCGATGTTCTTAGTTTGAAAACCCACCCCGTTGCTAGCGTAGTGGGAAATCACAACAACACCTTCTTCCTAATATGGCTAAGGATAAGTGTCTTAGTTTGAACCCTCACCTAGACCTCGCTTCCTGGTGAGATATCACAACACACCAAATCCTTAGAAGTAAAGATGTCTTAGTTTGAACCCCCACCTCGTGGTTAGCGGAGTGGGATATCACGACACATCTTTTACTTGCTCCATATAATCAAATGTATGCTTCATTGGCATAATTTCAATATTCATGCATTTTTGCATTCATACTTCATTCATGCTTCTTTGGCATTTTAACTTTCGAATTATTAAGAACAAAAAAATCTCGCTTTAAAGAATCAAGTTACAAATTTGAAGCTTTTTCTAAAAACATCGATTGACTTAGTTGAACTGAATTGAGTACGTATGATTAGGTGGATTAGAAGCTAATGGGAGAAAAAGCCACAAGTTACTCATATAAGTTTTAGAAGAATCTTGCTCAGCACATAAACTTATATTTAACTCTATCACTTCTTGTTCTTCACCTTATTAAAATTCGAAGCAATCGAATTCGTGAAAGCTTAGCCTACAAGCGGTAAGTTGAGGAACTAGCTAGGGCTCAACACGCCCGATCGAGTCAAAAATTATTCTCATTCTACCCATTAGGAAAGTCAAAACTGTGACAAAACACTTATTTTATTTTTGAAAATTTTTAAATTTTTTCATTTTTTTGGTATTTTTGCAAAAATTTGGTGGTAAAAACGGGATTACGTGATAACAACGGCTGCAGGCAAAATCAAATCGATAGATCCCCCCTCACCCCACATTCTTAGACTTAACATCGTCCCACGATTTTTTAAATAGGGGTACTTACGTAAATCTAAGGCCGTTTATGAAGTGTGCCAAAAGATAGAACGTTAGTCGATAAGATTAGGATATTGGATTCCCAAAATGAAGCTGAGGATGTGAAGCTCGAGTGATCGGAGGACAAAACCGCGAGCACGAGAGTCATCACAATCCGGGCAATCCTGGACAATAAACCACAAAACACAAAACACGGGTAATGGTAGAGGCGAGCCTCATCACAACACAAAACACTTATTCATTACTACTACTAGGATAAGCATGGGTTGCCACCCATGAAGCGCCTTGTTTTTGTTAACCGAGTCACAAGCTCGACTCGACCCTGAATTCATTGGTCCATGGGGGAGCAAGTGGAAGATAAAATCTCCATCAGACTTTCATTCAAGTTGTTTGGATAAACATTGAATTTCATGAAAGTTCCACTCCGATGAGATACACTCGGCATAAAAGAATGATAAACGGAGATGCCGGGGTCAAAAATGGTATCTTCATTCCCGCAAGAGAGAAGATATGGTGGAGTAACGGGATACGTGAGAAAAGGAAGAAAGATCCATACAACATATGCCAAGAGAGGAGATTGGTCATCCTCGAATGGTAAATTCACATTTGTCGTAGAAAGAACGTTCTCACGAATCCCGGAGTCAACAATACTAGTCAACTCACCCATTCACCGACATCCATAGTAAGATTGCCTAGCTCGGGCTCAATCTTAAAGCATAAATGATCATACTCCGGTGGAGATATGATGTGAGCAAGTCCATCGGCGAACTCCTCATGATAAAAATCACTCCTATCGGCAGGAGGAAATGGATTGATCAAAAGATCAAAGATGAACGAATCATATTTAGAAAAATCAGCATGAGTAGTGGTACTGTCACTATTCTTTTCTTTAAAATGATCGTTATCAACGTAGAAAGCTTTATAATCAGGAAGAGACAACTCAGACTGAGTAGTGGGACTGCCACTACTAATCTCTTCTAGATTAAAACGGAAAGTTTCAGATTCGGGAATAGAATTATCAAATGTGTTAGTCTCCTCCAAGAAAAGATTAGGAAATGTAGAGGTAGACTTGATCACAACTTCGGAAGATGGAGTGGGATTATCTCTTAATGCATCGATCTTAGCAATAAGAAGATTTATATTCAACAATTTTTTCAGTAGGGATATCGTCTTTGATTGTTAAAAGAATATATCATAATCCTTCCAACTTTCGGATTCAAAATCTCCACCACCTCTAAGCTGACGATCCTCAAACATCGGGAGGTGATGCATCGTCAAATCGATATTCTCACCCAGTCCCCCCCCGGTTGGGAGGAATCGTCATCACTTTGAAGAATTATCGTCGTCAGAATTTACAACAATCTCATAATGTTCATTGAGAGCATTAAGAGGGGTGGTATTTTCACAAAGAGGCACATCACATCATTTTGTCGGGAATACCCTTGGACTCCACTTGGGATTGGGACAAGGTCCTCAACACTAGACTTTATTACTTCGTCCGATTCCGTTGCTGGAATAGTGTCAAGATGCTCGTCCCCCCATAACTTAGAGAGTTATCGGGTTCCCGATTGGATAAAACAAGTGTGATTGCAGTGGTTGTGTCTTGTCATTCATCGTAGCAAAATGGATCTTTCATATCGATCTTTAGCCGCTTGCTCTTCCGCAATTCGCTTTTCTTCTTCCTTCTTTTGTATGGCTTGACCAACCAAATCACGTAAGGTTGTCATTTGTTCCATAAGCTTATTTTGAGAATTTAGAAGGTCATTTTGAGAATTGGAAGTTTTGGATGATTGACGGTATATTGACGAGGGTTGAAATGGGTCAAAACCAAATGAATTTTCATTCAGCAAGTAATTTTTGTCCTGATATAGTCTGCATTCATTGGTTGTCACTGGTAGTTCATGAGGTCCCCCGCAATTTTCACAACAAGGATATTGTTGTGGAAAACTCGGTGAAGTTTGTGGAAAATAATCAAAGTTTTGATTGAAACACAGGTCCTGATTGTAGACAACCGGGACTTGAGGTGGACAATCGTAACCGTAGTGAGATTCGGTTCACACCATAACCTCTCAATGAGTTATGGTACGTATTGTGGTTGTGGACGGGATGGTGGCAACACTTGGAGAATGTTAGAAAGAGTACGGAGTGAAAAATACTTGGTGTACGTTTCCTCAACTTTACAATAAAAACAAACTCCATTGTATTCATTACAACCACATTTTAGGCATGTACCAAGAAGACATTGTTGTTGTAAACTTTGTAAGTTTTGTAGGGGCTCATCAATGGTTTGATTTTTTCATGGTCGGATTGGCTAATCGGAACTTTCGGGAGGGGCAATTATAACGTAATGAGCACCTTTCCTATAAGTACTTACAAGTGCATTGTCGACAAAAGATTTCATCTAACGAATCACCGTCACCTCCGTGACAACAAATGGTCAAACTGTGTGGCAGGACTTGGTGAGGAATTTTCGCGGGGTCTGATTAAACATCGATTGGCTCTTGAGGAGCATAACAACGGTTGGTATTGGCATCGGATGATCGGAAGTATCTTGAAGGTTCGAAAAATTCATTTTCAACAACCATATGTAAACAAATCTTCCTTAAATATTTCGTTCGTAAAAGACACATCCTTGACATTATGGACATCAACCGGGGTTCCAAACCTTGCAACCTTGCACAATTTCTGAGGGGTATTTTAGGAACAAGAAATCTTGTCTTCAAGACCCTTTATTTGACACAAAAGTCTGCAGTGGTTACAAAACTCCACAAGTCAGCATCTTTAATCGCGTAAATCGGATTAAAACGATAATCGAATGACGTAATAAGAATTAACTATTAAGATGGATAAGTAAAGAATTAAAGGTTCACGAAGAAAAAGAAGATTATTTTTGGTTTTTCCATTAATTCACAATTTATTTTAACGGACAAATGATAAGACAACTTAAACCAATAGTCAACTCGTTTCACGGTAGCTCTTTAAAATACAAAGCACAAAAGGAGGGAGGAGCGGGAAAAGCTGCGAAGCTATTAAAAACTTTTCTCTTTCGGGTCGTGTTCCTCGGAACAAACCCTCTTATACCCTCTTATAGTTGGTTTATCAATTAAGGTGTGCCGTATTTCACAAAGTGACACAAGGCAAGTTTTAAAATCTTTTGTCGAGTGGAACAACAAGTTACCGGAAGTTATTATGTTTATACCTCAGTTGAGAATATTATATTTTGGTATTTTTACCAATTTGTGAATTTTATTTCTTTTTTATGGACAATGTTTTTATATTTTTGGTTTTTCTTTGGTTTTTATCTGATAATTATACTAATAAAAGAAAATGAAAAATATTTTTGTACTTTTTTTTATGTTTTTTTTTTATAAAAGAAAATATTCACAGATTCAAACACAAATGCCAAACGTAACGATAGACGGTTTCACAGCCTCCCCGGCAACGGTGCCAAAAATTGATTGTAGCTTTTTACACTATATATTAACTATATATAATATATTATAAAATATAAAATATATATAAGTCTAAAAACAACAAGATCAATAAAACCGAGAAGTAGTATAGAGTGTTCCCGAGTCGTTTATCCCAACGTGAGGGTGTATTGGAAAGCGATACCAGTCGGAAGATTTGGTGTTTGGAAGGAGAGTATTGATTTGAGGAGTCAGGAAGTTAAATTAAACAATAATAAACAAAAACGTTTAAGAAAATCCTAAAAATTATGAAATTAAGCTAGAAAACGAGAACACGAATCCCGAACAAAGGGGGGGGGGGGAATAAATAACCTAAAATACTTTTAAAAATTAACCCTACCAAGAAATTTTTGTTCTAAACTACTTAGGGAACAAATAACGGAAGAATGAAAAGACTAGGACGAAACGGCGTTCGTTTGACCACAAAAACCGTGGTCAAGCAAAATCCCGCACCCGGACGTTCTTTAAAAAAGTTGAAAAGGTTGTAAAAAATGCCCTACGAAAAGTTTTTATCATTTTTCCTTTCAAACTATATGACAAATAAAATTTTTTAAAAAGAAAAATATTTTTTTGATAATTTTGTATTTTTTATGAAATTTTAAACTTTTAACTAATTAAATTGTAAAAAATACTTATTATGATTACGAAAAAATTCAGAAATTTTTTTACAAAAATCTTTACACTATATTAAATCTACAAAAAATGAGAAACAAAAAATTGCTTAAGAAATAAGCCCCGAAATAAGCTTATACAGCTTATAAGCTTATAAGCCGAAAACCCCTTTAAATACCAAGGCCCTTGGGACTCTAACAGAAAAGTCCCAAGGGCGCAGCGGTGAGGGTGTGTACAAAAGGGGGATCGTATCGTGAGGTCCTGGGTTCGAGTCTTGCTCACCCGGACCTCTTGTCTTTCCCTCTTTTTTTTTTTGAAAATACTTTTCAAAAGCAAAGTTGTTAGCTCTTGGGTCTTAACTACTTTGTATACAACTTTTTGTGATAAGCTCTAAATAAGCTGAAAATTCAGCTTAAAAGTGACAGAATAGCTTAAAGTTGGCTTAAAAGTGAATTTGGTTAAGACATTTGGCTTTTATGTACACTTAAGCTATGCTAGGACAAAATAAACTAAGAGGGGGCTAAACTTAACCTAAATAAGCAATAAAAAGTTAAAAGCTTAAAGCTAATAAGCTGGAGAAAAGGGCTTAAAGGACAGAATCTAAAAACAAGCTTAGGGCTAAAAGAGCTTAAGCTGTAGGACTCAAATAAGCTAAGAAAAAGAAAAATAAGCTATCATCTTAACAATCTATCCTAAATAAGCTGTAGGAGCAACAATTAGCTTATGAAATAAGCTGGATAAGTCAAAATTAAAAATAAGAAATCCTTACACCTAGGCTTGAACAAAACAGTCAAAAGGGTACTTGGAGCTTAAAAATAAGCTGTCTAAAAAGCTTCCTAAAGGTTGAAACTGAAGGGGCTTATACAAGAGCTTATAGGCTCTTGAAATAAGCCAAATTCTTGGGCTAAAGTGCACTTAAAAGCTAAGAAAAAGAAGCTTAAAGTCTCCCCTTTGCACCAGGGGAGACTTAAGCTAAACTCAAGGGGCTTATTTGACAGCTTTTTAAAAGCTGTCAAATAAGCTCAAATTAAAAAGATAAGCTAAAACAGATTGAGTACCCTAGCTATTGGATTTGTGCACCAACTTTTTGACTTTAAAAACTACAAAAACTTGCTGAATTTGTTAAGTAAAAAGGGCTTTTGGATTTTTAAAACTGCTACTAAAAGACTTGGTGATTTTTGACTCAACAAAGTCAAAAGACCAAAGGGTTGTTATAGCTTGTTTTTAACACACAAAATACACACTTTTTTGAACCTAAAACTCAAAATCCAAGTGCTTATGAATATAAGCACTTGTGGCTTTTTTAAAAGTCACAGTTAAAAATGATAGTTTAGAAAACTTTAGGAAATCAATTTTGAAGCTTTAAAACTTTTGAAAATAGCTTAAAACAAGCTTAAAACTTAAGCTTAGGCTAGCATGATGACCTCAACCCATGCCAAAGCCTGTTTTGACCCATTTTAAGGCTTATGCCAAACACCCTCTTATTTAAACTGTCAACACTAAAGTAACATTAAAATCTATTTTAAAGCTAAAACAGTTGAAACCTTTTATCTACTCTTACTAATACTAGACTATCTAAGCTATTTTAACTCTAAAATGCTTAGCTTATTAATAAGAAATAAGCACTTTCTCAGCTAGCGATTATATATTATGACAGCATACTAGTAAATGATACCTAAATGGATTCTAGTTACAAAGGATTAAAGACATTTTAATATCTAAGCTAACTGAACTTTATTAAACAGGATTAAGCACAAGAGTTCAAGTGAATAAGCTACAAGCTTTAAGCTATCAAATACTACAAAAAAAAGTAAAACCTGTGAATTGAAGTCTCTGTCCTTAGGTCACTCTTTCTGAGTGAGTAACCTCAATTTAAAACCTATATGGCTACCTTAGCCTCTAAACCTTGAGCTTTTAAGCTCAATAAGCTTTTATTAGCTTATTACTCCATAAGCTTCCAAATTTGGATGAACTTGAATGCAAATGAACTTTAGTGAATCAAAATAAGCAAAATCAGTATCTAGAAAGCCTTTAACCAAATTTGAACAACTTTATAACATGAGAAAACAAAATAAGCTATTTTGAGCTTATTACATGTATTAAAGCTAAAAAACAACTTAAAACGTGAACATTTGAAAACAAACTCAACTAAACTTGCTTGATTACTTTTAAAAGAAATGTACAAGATTAAAAACAATAAGCACAACTGTATTGAAAGATTAAAATGCTTAATGATGAACAGTAAACGAAAACTAAGAAGAAAATTACAAAATTTAACTGAACTAAACTCTAACTACTCTCTAACTCTTCATCTTTCTTCCTCTTTTATAAGCTGCCAAGCTTCTTTGTTGTGTGTTTGTTGTGTTAGTTTGGTGAGAGCAAACCAAAAACCAATCTTGACCCTTAATCTTGCCTTGGAGCCCGAGTCGTAGGTATGGATTGCCAACATGGCTGAGGGTTCTAGGGAGTGGGGAAGGCTTAGTGGAGAGGAGGGAGAGGATATCCATGGTGTTTCCTCGAGTTGCAGGGAAACACGTGTAGAGTGAAATGGCGGGAAGGGGTTTTTGGGTTAAACTGGGTAAAAAGGGTTAGGGGTAACAGGGGAAGGTTTGGGGTTTGGGCAACATAGGTCCCTCAAAGTGTTAACCTTCATTGCATCCATGGTCCTTGTGTTGTTATAACTTTTGGGGACTTGGCAGAAATAGTCCCCAAGAGTTATAACACTCTTTGCACCACTAGTCCTTGGGTGTACAAGTTAGGGGAGTTGGCAGCTTTGCCCCTTGGAGTATATTTTTGCCATATTGGCAGTTTGACCTTCTTTTCTTTTTCTTCTTTTTTATCTTATAAAATAAGTTTATGGGATTTACAAGTTAAGACTCTAACTTATATTTCTTGACTTTTGGCTTCGCGGGTTGACTTGGTTGACTTTTCATGGCTTGGTTCTTGGATTTTGACTTTGTCTTTCTGCTTTTCCATTCCGATGTCCGGTTTGTCGTTTTGGCTTTGTTTTTAGTCTTTTCTTAGATATCCGTTCCTGCACAATACAATTAGCAAAACAAGCGTATATTTGGCATTTTAAGTCCGTTTTTGGTTATTTTAGCTCGTTTTTAAAGGTAAAAGGTATGTGTAATTAAACACATACCACTCGTCTCGGTGAGTTACGAAAAAGCTAACAACTTTAACGTTTCTTTATCAAGACCCTGACGTAACAATAACAAAAACAAAGCTAATAACATTCCAACATTCATAGTCTCGAAAATATTGAAGATAGTGTATTTAGTAGGTGTTTGGGATTGCTTATCTGCATATTGCGTTTGGTGCTACAAATAAGGCAATTTGAGAATGTTTGGGATTGCTTATCAAATGAGAGTAAGATAAGCTTTTTAAACAATCACCTTAAAATTGCCTATAGAGGGTGTTTATGATTGCTTGTCTAAGTACTTATCTATTTATTGCATTCCTTGACCATTCAAATCATCAACACGCCCATCATTACCTTCACTAGGTCTTCTACCCCTCCCACCTCTACCAATCCGTACACCCGTTCCCCTCCTAATGATTCGGCAGCAGGTCGGCCAGCACTTCGAGTCCTCATCCTTGGCGGCATTATCTATTCGGAGGGAGAACATAGGGAACGGTAGGTTGGAAGGAAGACTCACATTGTTTGCCTTAGTTTTATTAAGGTCATAAAAAACAAAGAATGTTATCGTCTTTTAAGTCAAAACTAGGTCTTTGTATTGTAATAGCTAGTCGGGTTCAACTGCTTGGATTGTAATTATTTATTGTCCGTGTTCAGGCTCAAAGCCCAAGATATGCCAAGCCCGGCCCAAGTAGAAAGCCTATACGCCTACTAGTTGGCAAGGGGTATAAAACAAACCCTCTCCACACATGGAGAGGGTGTTGGTTGCATTTGTTTCATTTTTGTAACTTACCTTTCTCTCTCTAATCTTCCGTCCTTGTTTCTCTCTACTTTATCTCTCTACATTCTAGCTTAATTCTCTAGATTATTGGTATATCATTAGTTGTGTTTGGATCATAATATAGTGGGATAACATGTGGTATCACTCGCCAAAGGGTGTTTAGTGGTTGATTTGTGGTAAAAAGCTACAAAACGTGTGCTTTTTGATCTAAAAGCCCATGTTTCATTTGATTTTTGGTGTTTAGTTTGTTAAGCTTGTTCCTTTACTAGCTCTACTTGTTCTATAGCTTATCTTGTAGCCATTTCGTGTGTTAAATAAGCTATTTGGCAGATTATTGAGCTTATTGAAGTCGGCTTATTTTTTTCTAAGTGGCGGGTTAGGTTTAATTTGGAAGTTTCACTTGTTAAAGTGTGTACTTTTAGGTTTAATCTTCCTTTATTCACTTAGTTTATAAGCCCTAACAGCTTACTTGATAAGATATGAAGCTTATTTGAAGTTTTTAGCTTATTTCGTTTGATGTTTCTAAGTGGCGGTTTACAAATTTCTTTAGAATTCATTGTGGCGGTTTGATTAGTTTAATTAAGTTTATTAGCGGCGGTTTGCTGAAAGAAAATGACGTTTTTGTTGTTATAGCTAGAAAACAAAAGGTACGAAAGTGACATCGTCCTTGTTTTCGTCTCATACCACGGCGGTTTGCTATAAAAACTTAGGTGGCGGTTTGCAAACTGCATTTGGCGGCGGTTTACAGGCTTTCGTGGCGGGTTGATTATTTTATTGAGAAATAGAAACGTAACTCTGCCAAAATTTAGAATACGCGGCAGTTTGGTAAGAAGAATTACACGGCGGTTTGCTTAAGTTCAATTAGGAGGCGGTTTAACAAAATAGGCGGCGGTTTGAAACTTTGTTAAGCGGCGGTTTGTGTAAAACTCTTAGCAGCGGGTTGCTTATTTTGCTGGCGGTTTGTTCAAACATTTAAGCCAGCGGTTTAACTTATTTTATACCAGCGGTTTACCAGATCTTTTGCCGGCGGTTTAGACTTAATTTGGACGGCGTTTAGCAATGTTTGAGGAATTTTGATTTTTCAAACCTTGTTTCATTGGACCTTGGAATTTGGACTTTAATTAATCATAAACCTTGGACTTAAAACGTTAATTAACTAATCAAACATCAACCTTAACTTCAAATCAATTCTACTTTCACGGTTTTTCTATTGATTTTGTAAAATCCCGACAAGTAATTCACTTTCTTCTCGGTTTTAATCATAGAGTTGTAAAATCCCGTGGAGGTTAATTTCATTCATTCTAAACCATAATACAATCAACACTTTATAACACTTAAGATCCGATATCCATTCACAACTACATCACAATGTTAAATTCAAATACCAATTTGCAAACTCAATCATCGAATGCTCTTCATAATGCTATCATGGAAGCGGGTAGCAAAGATCGTCACTATGTTAAGGCAAGGTAATTACGTTTAGTGGAAATCCAGAATCAAGAGATACATTGATACCAAACCTAACAGTGAACTCATCCACTATTGTCTCCAAAATCCACCATACACGTATCAATGGGCTGAGAAGACAGTTCCAGTTGCTGAAGGCAGTTCTGAAACAACTACTGATTTGTAATAAAATACACTAATAAAATATATGATATATTACCACGAGCAATTAAGAAAATTTCCTAAGGAAATTTCACTCTTAAAAGATAGATATATAATATATAATACGTATATTTAACCGGGAAGTATGATCACCCGGGTCGTTTTCCCAACGACTTGTGAAATTGAAACCTTGCTTTAGCTTGGATTATGATTTGAATAGGGAACAAAGTTTGATTTGTTTAACTACTAAAAAGATTAAAATAAACAAGTACTAACAATTAAGCATAAAGATAATTAATGGAAACTCAAAATTTAACTAAAAACGCGAAACGGGACACTAAAACTAAGGCCAAAAACTTAAATTCTACAAAATAAAACCTAATTTTTAATTTTCTTTTAAAATGTATTCTAATTGACTAAAAACAAAGTTTTTAAAAAACTAGATCCGAAAACGGAGTTATAACGAGATGTAAAAATATAAAAAACGAGTGGGATTCAAAACCCGTTCTTTAAAAAGTGAATTCTTGCAAATTAGACCCTACAAAAGTGAAACTAATTTTCCTACAAACTTTATAATAAAAGAAAATTTTATAAAAAAGATTTTTATTTTTCTGATTAATTTTCTATTTTTTATGATTTTTTTAAAGTTTTTAAAGAAAAATAAAAGATTAAAAAATACTAAATTATAGTAAAAATTCTAGGAAAAAGACAGAAAATAGCTTAAGCTATAAGAATCCTAGGAAAAATAAGCCCGAAGTGGTAGCTTATCAAATAAGCCACGAAATAAGCTTGACAGCTTATTTGGCTTATAAGGCCAAAATGAGTATAAAAGATTAATGGTGTGAGGGACTAACAGAAAAGTCCCAAGGGCATAGCGGTAAGAGTATGTGTGTGAAAGGGTTGAGACTAGTTCGAGGTCGGGGGTTCGAGCCCGACTCACCCCTAACCTCCTTGGTTTCCCTTTTTCATTTTTTTTGCAAAACTTATAAAAGCAAAGTTATACGCTAAGTAAGAATAAGAATTTTTATAAAGGCAACTATTTTTGATAAGCACTTAATAAGCTAGAAAATAAGCCTAAAGGTTGACAGTTAAGACTTAGCCTAAATTTAGGCTTTTTCTTAAACTAAATAAGCTAGAAAACTGAATAAGCTAACCCTAAACTAAACCTACCCTAATAAGCTAATTTGAACTAGAAATAAGCAAACCATAATCTAGAAAACTAAATAAGCTCTTAAGTGCTAACTGTTTACCAAACAGTCCCTGAGGGGACTGTTGAGCTTAAATTTAAGCACACAAACGGATACTTAAGCAAATAAGCTCTACTCTACTTAAAGCTTACTTAAATACTACTTAAAAAAGCTTGTTAAAATCATTTGAACTTCTTTTGCTTAAAGAAAAGGCTATTGATAAAGGCTGACTCTCTATTTTTTTTGATTTTTAACACTAATAAAAATGACAATAAGCTAAATTTGACAGCTAATAAACAGATATCAAATAAGCAAATACACTCTAAATTAAGCGTACAGATTTAGTACTAAACTTAAATCTCTTGTGCACATGATTTTCAAAACCTAAAAACTACTTTTATAGCTTAAAATGAAGCTTAAAAGGTCAGTAGTAGTAACTGAAGTTACTACTACTGATGCAATTGACAAAGCACAAAACACCAATGCAGGTTTCCTTAAGGGAAAGTCCTGCACTAGACAAACTCAATAAGAGTGTTTGAACTCTAAACAAGCAAAACCAACCTAGAAGGCTTGGATCATTTTTTCACAAGTGAAAACAACAAGGGATAGTCCCCTGGTGCTGAACATAGTAAATTTAAGCTCTTAACTTTTTTGAAAGGTTGTAATCTAACTTTTGAAAATGCTTTTCCTAATTATTAAAAGTGAAAATGAAACCGACTCAAGTAAAATGGAAAACTTACTTTGACTTTTGGTGGTCAAAAAAGGCTAAACCAAACACTCCTTTATTTCACTTGACAGATTTGAGCTAAAGCTCAAAATGAGAATCTACTTAACAAGGCATTAATACCAGATAACTAACAGCTTATAACAAACTATTTAAACATGAATCTATAATCTATTAAGCTAGAAATTGAAATCTACAAACTAAACTAGATATTTTTTGTTTTTTATGGATTTTTATGACAGAAAAGAGATTACTATGATCTATAACACTTAAGCTAAAAATAGTTGATGAATAAGTACTAAGTAACAATATAAATCACAAATAAGCAATAAGAAAACAGATATTTTAGTTGTAATAACAAAGCTATGGTTAATTTCAGTAATTTAGAAAACAAATGATAAAACATAATCTTCAAGTAATTAATACGTACATACGGTGGTTTTTCTAATTTATCCAATCATATTTTTTTCATATGAATTTAAAGGATTTCCAGATCCCCTTTTTCTATTCTAATTGAATCTTGAATTACTACCTCTCTTGTGAATAATTCTTGCTAAGGCCTTAATTCTGAGTTCGATCCTTGTGATTGATTTTCGGAATTGAAGTTTCTTACAAGTCGTCATTCCATGGGATTATAGGATTCATCATTCATTGTTTCGTTAGGGTTTCTGATTTATTATCTTTTTCCAATCATTAAATCCCCTGTTTTCCAAGCCCTAAATTTTCACTATTTTTCCAATTAAATTATTCACCTTTTTTGTTTCAAGCCCTAATCTAAATTATACTATTCATATTCTTTTCTTTTTATTGCGGTGGTTAGGCTTCTGTGTCCTAATTTGATCCTCTTTTCTGGCTGTATTTTAATTTGATTTATTTCTTCTCTTCTTTCCATTCGTATCATGGGAAGTTATAGAACGAAGGAAGATGACGTTTCTAGGATTTCCATATCGATTTATGTCTTGAATTTCCCCGAGTCGTTTTCTGCCAAAGATTTGTTCCATTCTTGCATTGCCAGTGTGGCAATCCGTGATGTGACACTTTGTGTTACATCTCTGAGTGGTTATAGTGTAAAAATCATAATCTCTTGTGCTTTCCCCTCTTCGACGTGGCTTCTTTGCTTGAGTGAAACAATTAAAACCCTTGAGATTACATAACTATCCCTGTCATCATGTTTGTGAGCCCTTGAATTGCCTAAATCACCCCTTAATTGACATTTGCCCCATGATTTACCTTTGGTGGTGAATTGGTAGTGACGGGTGAATAATAACACGTCTTGGCGCCATTTTTTTTTCTTTTATAACTGAAAAGGGTAAAATTTGTTTGAACTTTGGGCTATTTGCAAATATAGTCCCTCTCTTTGGTTTATAAAAGTATAAGGTAAAAGAACTTTTGAATATTGGCAGGAATGGTCCTTGTGGTTTTATAAAGGGGAAAATGGGCTAAGGGTAATGGGCTTTTGGATCCGGGTAGAGTATTTAAGGGTTTAAGGCCCATTTAAGGTTTAGGGACTATTTATGTAACTTTTGGAAAGTTGAGGGACTTAAATGGTAATTGTGGGTTTTTGTCTTTTTATTGTTGACTTTTGTTGACTGAGAATTGACCAAGAGTTGACCACAGCTTTGACTTTTTAACTTTTCCAGCTTTTGGCTTTGCATCTCTGGCTTTTATTTTGCTCTTCCGTTCCTCGTGTCCGTGTTTGCCCGTTTTTGACAGTTTTCTTGTGATTTTTGATATTTCCGTACCTGCACACACAAAACATAAAAACAAGCATATCTTTGCCATTTTTAGTCTGTTTTGGGTCATTTAGGGTCATTTTTGGTATTAATGGATATGTGTATTTTACACTTATCATATATTATTATTATTTTTATATAATCAGAAGCATGGAAAAGAAAAGGGGTAAACCGGTAGAAGAAAAAACACGAAGCGAGAGAAAAGCATAGGGACACGACAAGGAAGGATAAACAGACGCAAACCACACGAAGCACTAAAAGCACTAAACAAGCAATACTACCATGAAAGCAGACAAAGCACATGAGGCACCCAAAACAA
>BQNB010098319.1:0-25181 GCA_026074375.1 Tanacetum coccineum
ATCAATGCCATATATATCTATGTTTATATCATATAAACATCCTAATATGTCAAGTCTATATCTTAATATCATTTTACTAACTACATTATCCATTTAACATACTTTTCAAAATGTTATTTCAAAACAACATTAAACGTTAACGTTTATATCAAACCCCTAATTACATGTAATGTATACATATAAAATGAATGTGTAAGTCTTTAAGCATGTGTACAAGTGTACAATACATAATATTTGAATTATATTTTCCCTCCAAATCAATGTACAAGTCTTAAACACACAATGTATAAGCTAATCATGCCTAAAACCTAATTAGGCCATTTAAGCTCCTAAACCATGTTTAAACTTTACACCACTTTAGCACAAGGTACAAGTACTTAATTCATGAATCCTAAACCCTAATCTATCCATAATCTTAACCCTAATCCATATTTTAAAACCCTAAATCATAAAACAAAACCCTATACCCTAATTTCACTTAAACCTTAAAACTAAGCCCTAAAACCTAATCCTAAACCCTAAACACTAATCCTAAACCTTAATCTATCCTAAAACCTAACCCTAACTCGATCTAAACACCTAAAAACCCTAAACGAACCCTAAACCAAACTCGGCACCACTTTTCTTTATTTTTGACTCATTTTTACTCCTAAGCTAGCACCCTAACACCTCAAGCACCTCTATGACGCACCAATTAGCCACCCAAGTAGCTTACAAGCACCTCCTGTAACACTTCTCAATTTCAGATCATTTTACAACTCCTATTATTTGTCACTATTTATTTTGGTCCGATACGCGTTTGCTTTTTAAGCTAAATCGCGTAGACTAGAAATAATCATTTAATGTAAACGGTCACCAAATAAATTAAGGTTTACGTCAAACAAGTGTTATATAATTATTAAGAAGATAATTATTAAATCTGCGTGTTTTATTTTTATTGGTCACGTAAAAGGCTTACGTTTCGTAATAAAATACATTTAGACACACCCCGAAAATACCTGGACTTACCTAGACTCAAACCAATACCCACTTTTAATCCCTAAACACAAAATTTATTATATTTTGTGTTGATAACCCATGTTGGCTGATTATTGGCAAATGAAACCCATAAACCTTTTGTCACATGTGCTAAATCAACTAGAAATCTTCCTAAGTACTTGTACATCAAGGTTTTAATTAAGACTTGTACTAAATGTCCCTAGTTAGCCTAAATACACAATGGATAATAACCTTTTGCTCTCTTTCTCTCTTGGATACCCACGGCACAACATACATATATACATAAACCATAAGATTTCAAGATCTTAGGTAAATCTTGTACCAAAATCTTGTAATTAAGGAATGTACTAGTAAGGTATTATCAAAACCATTAGAGAGTAACTAGAATCCTCAAAACCACTAATGAAGGGCACGGTTTGGTTAGTTTTGAGACTAGGAAAGCCAACTAGCTCTAAGCCTATATATATACCCATGTACATTGACATTTAACACTCTTGGAAACTCATGAACACTCTCTAAATCAAAACCATCCTCATTTCTCTCTTTTGCAAATCGGGTCATACATAACCGAACCCATACGCACCCTAAATTCATTCCAAGCACTCAAGGATTCATCCTAAGCACGTCTAAGGTCACACAAGGGGTATTGAAAGCTTTGAAGCTCGGGTTAACGCACACACGGGTGTGTACACGAATCGGGTTGCTTGCCTAACTCGTAACAAAGCTTTAGGACCTTTTGTAAGTCGCGTACAAGCTTAAACACTTCGTTTTATAATTGTTTTCTTCTTATCTAGTTGTATGGACCACGTTAACTTGTGTTTAATAAGTAACGTGTGCGTGAACATGTATGGTTCAACCAATGCATGATACACGTACATATGAACACGTATAAAAGACTTGTGTGGTGCTAGAATATAATGAAACGTGTAAAATAAGGTCTAATGACAAACAAAAGCTTAACGTTTTTGTTTAAATGCACGTGTGGACACTAACGTGAACACTAACTATTACACACAAATTCTACGAAAGCTATACGTAAACCTTTTAAGTAAACATGATGTTGTGGCTTTGGAAGGAGTATACGAATCGTTTAAACAATTGCATGTGACAAACTCGACCCGTATATAAGCTAAATGAACTCGTTTTGGTGCTTGTAGACTTAAAAAGCCAATTATACCATTAATAAGCGTAATGGGCCACTAATGGACCTTGTTGGACCCAACAACCCACTAACGGACGCAAATGGGCCTAACAGTCCATTGGTTGAGGCCCATAGCTTATAAATAAGCTTTGAGCTTATCGAAGTCTTATAAGGCTTTTGAGCTTGTTGTGGTAAACAATGTGCATAAGAAACCTTATCGAGCCACTATCGGGCCTAACGACCCATAACAAGGCCCATACAAGCTAAATAAGCCAAAAATAGCTTATTGGGATCTTAGGCAACTTATAGGGCTTATGATAAGCCTTAGAAAGCTAATGGACCTAAGTGAACAAGTCTAAAAGAGTTAAATGCTATTCGGGTTCCTATTGGTCCCCAAAAGCCCATTACCATGGCCAAACACGAGCCTATAAGCCACAAATAAGCTTGGACAGCTTATTGGTGAGCTTATGCAGCTTATGAGACTTATATTAGACTTAGGAAGTTATTGGACCTAAAGGGATCAAGCCCAAATACTTAAAATACTTTACGGACTCATATCGGACTCAAAAAGCCCATTAACGACCTTAACGGCTTATTGAATAAGCCATACACTAAAAACAGCTTAATAGTAATCTTAAATGCTTAATAAGATAAGAAAAATAGGAGGAATCATAGGAGAAACCTTTATGTACCATTCAGACTAGAGTTATTAGGCTCACGAGCCCAACAAGCTCAAATAAGCTCAAATAAACTCATCTGGGCTTCTTTTCCAGCCAAACAGTTTCATATGAGCTTAAATAAGTCAAATAATAACTTATGTACTTTTAGAATCCTAAATGGACCCTTTGTTTATTTAATGGGCCTTGACGAGCTCAATAAGCCCAATAAGCTCAAATAAGCTCATCCGAGCTTATTTATAAGCTGACAACAGCTTATGTAGCTTATTAGAGTTATTAAAACCTATTATCACTTGTTAGATCTTAATTGGGTTTAAAATATGATTTTTTCAAATTGATGGGGCTAAAAGTGTCAAATTTCAAACCTAAGGGTTAAAACAGTCAAAACTAATTTTATAAAGCTTTAGGGACTGTTTTTATAGCTTCTGAAACTTAAGGGACTATTTTGAGAACATAAGGATCTAAAGTGTACTTATTGTAAAGTTGAAGGACTAAAAGTGTAAATGTGGAAACATAGGAGTTTAAATGTAAATGCTATATTTTCATAAACATAGGGACTGATTTGGTAATTATAGAAAACCTAAGGGTATTTTATGAACGGAAGTGATTTTATAAACACTTAGTGAATCGAACGAGTTATAATATTATCCGGATATTATACGAGTTAAACTGTGACTTAATAAATATGAATATTTATTAATAACGTTTATACATATACTAGAACGTGTGTAATCGTATACCTTCTCAAGAGCCATCAAGTAAATACTGATACGATAAACATGTGCACCACCATACAAGTGATAACAGTATATATAAACTAGCAATTTATTTTAGTTTATGCATTAAGTAGTTAGCCTAAACTTGTAGACTAAGACTGGCCGTATTTACTTAGGTATTTGACGGTGTGATTCCTTTGCCATAGTTAAATATATTTACCAGTTTCAGAGGACTACTTACAAAGGTGAGTTCATAGTCCCATGTTTTATAATTATTTAAATGATTTACATCTTTGGGGTGAGAACATGCGTTGTTTTACAAATTAGACGCAAGTGTACATTTTATACTATAATTACGTGTTTTCCTAAGTAGCGATAACCCACGGAGCCCTTTATCATGAATTGTTAATTACTAGATTGTGAGCGAGAATGTTATAAATAGATCTATTTGGGATTGACATCCCCGTTTGGGTGAGTAGCGCTCACTGTGCCGGGTTGCCGGACAACAAATGTATACCATGTCGGATTTAGGATGTTGCAGGTTAGAACATCATTCACGGGCATTTATTGGCAATTTACTGCATTCATACATGTCGAGCTTCTGTGTCATGAGCTTAGGAAAACGTAATTACTTTTTATGATGTTTGCATCTGTTGCTTAATCATACACTAGGAAATCTTGCGGTCCTACTATTGATTTACATAAACCTATGAATTCACCAACTTTATGTTGATGTTTTAAGAATGTTTTCTCAGGTCAATAAAGCACGAGGTGCTCAGATACATTGGGGGTCACTTTTGGAGAAAGTCAATACTAAAGATTTGGGTCGTATTACATTTTGGGAACATTTGTTCTAAACCAAAATCTTTACTTATATTGTCAAACAATTTGAAGTCATGAGCTTATGTAATGAACAAGTATTTTGTTAATCCAATGTATCCTTTTTAAAACGACACGTTTAGTGGTTGTTCTCATATATTGTGCTATTGATCTATGAATTAATGCCTTTGGATATTCAATATTCCGCTGCTACCCAGATTTGGGGGTGTTACAGATTGGTATCAGAGCCAAGGTTATAGAGAACCAGGTCAAAAGTTTTGTCTAGACTATAACCATTTTCAAACACTGCAAATTTCAAAGGGGGTTTGCACGGGACACATACATTACTTGTTTGCAATTTAGCATACATGCTTACATGACATACACTGTTTTAGCATTAGTAGTTTACTAAGTGCTTGCATGATTGATATACGCATAGATAAATTATACTACGTATATTACTATAAGAGTCTTGTAATTAATACTTATATAAGTTATTTTTGCTTTATGCAGTAGTCATGTCTTCTGCATCATCTGCGGTTACCTACATTTCCCTCTACACCGATTTCGAGCCAGGCAAAGTCTTCTGGGAGCCGATGAGGAGATATCTAATGGAGACATTCCGCGAGTCATCGTATACGGATATGATGGACTCCCTATGCAGTCGGTGGCCCCACCATCACCGGATTACATACCAGTCCCCGAGGAGCCACAAACACCACCAGTACCATAGGATGAGGATGAGCGTGAGCCTATGTTCATACAGGCATATGACCCTGACTACGTGCCAGAGCCTATCTACCCTGAGTATATACCATTAGAGGATGAGCATGTGTTCCTGGCTGAGGAGCAGCCATTACCTTCGGTTGATTCACCCACTGCTGAGTCACCAGGGTATGTCGCTGAGTAGGATCCCAAGGAGGATCCGGAGGTGTATGAGGATGATGAGACATAGGATGATCCGGTTGACTATCCCATGGACGGGGGAGATGATGGAGATGATGATGACGGTGATTCATCTGGGGATGACGCCGATGATGAGGATAAGGACGAGGAGGACGAGGAGGAGGAGGAGGAGCACTTAGCTCTGGCCGACTCTGCTGTTGTTGTATCTACTGTTAAGCATGTTTCTCCACCTGAGGGAACATAGCCTATTATACCACCACCCTTCACTGACATGTCTACCACTGGAGCTAGGATCACTGTCTGGCTTTAGGCTTCTATATCCCTTCCACCAGAGGTAGAGGTTGAGAGACTTCTAGCCATGACTACTCCATCACCATCACCACCTATCTCACTATCACTACCCCCTGTAGGAAAGCGTCTTTCTAGGTGCACGGCCTCACCTGCATATTCATCACCACCACATGTGCCATCACCATTACTACCATCATCTGGATGTCCAACCCAAATCCAGACACTCAGGATAGCCTCCACTCAGGCCCTTATCGATGCTGTTACTGCCGCATTACCATCACCTCCACTACCACCACTACCACCATCTCTATACATACCATCACCTGTTGACCGTAGGGATGATGTTCCCGAGTCTGAGCTGCCACCTCAAAAGAGGTTGTGTTTGTTTACTCTTTGTCCCAGGTATGAGATCGGGGAGAGTTCTACTGCTAGACCTATCGGAGGTTGAGGGATAGATTATGGGTTTGTTAGCGCTGTGGATGCTGAAGCGAGACGACAGGGGATTAGTGAGGTTGGGTATGGTATTAGGGATACGGGTAGATCCGGAAGAGGCAGTTCCTGAGATAGCACCTATGACCTTGAGAGATGTCAATACTAGGGTTACAGAGCTTGCTGAGCTTTATGAGCATGATATACAAGACTTATATGCTCTACTAGAGGATGCTCAGGAGGGTAGGACTCGCATATCACAGCGAGTCTCCATAGACTCGCCGTGAGTTGACTTGCTTATAGAGGATAGGATAGCTCATTAGGAGACCATACAGATTGTGGAGGAGGAGGCCTATGCTTCCAGAGAGGCTTAGGCTCATGTGATAGGATTAAGCCAAGCGGTTCATTTTAAGCTCTAGACCCACCGTGAGCAGGTATTTGCATACGAGTCTCAGCTCCATGCACATCAGATACAGCTACAGTTGCAGGGTACTCTTATTCAGACCCATCATCAGGTACATGAGACTCCCTTCCAGATGCAGCAGGCCGTGATGGCAGCGCTTTGAGAGACTGACCGTAGGCGTCAAGAGCAGATGGCAGAGACTCTTCTAATGATGAGAGATATAAGGCGAGAGATGAGTGACATGCAGGCCGAGTTGTTAGCACATCGAGGGCAGCAAAGAAGAGCTAGACAGCCAGGATCAGATGCTAGAGCTCCAGATCACCAGGAGACTTCTAGGGATGCTGATAGTAACATCTAGTGGTTTATTTCATTTTATTTTGCTAGGCTGTTGTTCATGTATGTTAAGTATTAGGGTTTCTCCCCGCTAGCATGACATTAGATCTTTTGTAGTGTATTTTGTGTACCAAAAACTATTTCATGTAAAATCTTCTAAGTTATGAATGAAATAAATGTGTTTTGTTGTACTATATACCTCTCTTGTGTTGTTGACCCATCTGTAAATTATTGTATATCTTGTCATGATTATGACCTCACGTTTTGTCTCTTATGATTTAGACGAATCATGGCACATGCGACAAGACGAGGACCGAATACCACTCCCAACAACACTAACCCAAACAACATGACTCTAGAATCCGTCTAAGCTATGATTGATCACGCCCTTTTGTGAAACTCCACTAATGGAGATGGAAGCCACAGTTCACACGGGGATAACCGAAGGAACATGCAAACTGCGCGCCCTTGTTTCTACGCTGACTTCATGAAGTGTCAACCTTTGAACTTTAAAGGAAATGAAGGCGTTGTCGGTTTAACCTGGTGGATCGTGAAGATGGAATCAGTTTTGAATATCAATGGTTATGCTATTGAAAACCATGTTAAGTTTGCCACATGCACTCTGTTAGGGGCTGCTTTGACTTGGTGGAATGGTTAGATAAGATCCTTAGGTCCTGATGCATACTCAATGACTTGGGAAGTGCTCAAGAAGAAAATGACGGATAAGTATTGTCCGCAGGGTGAAATCAAGAAACTAGAAATTGAGTTGTGGAACCTAAAGGTCAAAGGGAACGATGTTCCAACATACACTGAACGTTTCCAAGAGCTAACCCTAATATGTACCAAGTTTGTTGCTAATGAAACTGAGAAGATTGACAAGTACATCAGTGGACTCCCTGATAATAGTTGTGGAAGTGTCAAGTCCTCTAGACCCAAGACGTTGGATGAGACCATTGAGTTGGCCCACGATTTTATGGATCAGAAACTCTGCACCTATGCGGAAAGGCAGACTGACAACAAAAGAAAGGCTGATGATTCATCCAGAAACAGTCATGGTCACCAACAACAACCTTTCAAATGGCAGAATGTCGCCAAGGTCTACAATATAGGACAGGAGAAAAGAAGCCGTATGGGGGATCTTTGCCCAGGTGCACCCAATGCTATTTTTACCATAATGGCCCGTGTACTTAGAAGTGCCATAAGTGCAATAAGGTAGGGCACTTTGCCTGCGACTGTAGGGGTTCAGGCAACACAAATGTTGCTAATACTCAGAAGGGCAATGGGGCAAATCCCAAGGGGAATGGTTGTTTTGAATGTAGAGCTCCAGAAAATTTCAAGAGAGATTGTCTAAAGTTGAAGAATAAGGATGGGGGAAATGGGAGTGCACAAGGCTGGGTGTATGCAGTTGGGAATGCAAAGAAGAAAGGGAATGCATCGAGGGACCTAGACTCCAATGTCGTAACGGGTACGTTCCTTTTAAACAACCGCTATGCATCTATCTTATTTCATACTGGTGCCGATAGAAGCTTTATATCTTCGGCGTTTAATTCCCTAATTGATATCGCCCAAACTCCATTAGAAAATAGTTATGATGTGGAATTAGCTGACGGGAAAATAGTCGGGGTAGACACTATTATGCGGGGTTGCACTTTAAATTTCTTAAACCACTCGTTCAACATAGATCTAATACCCGTAGAACTGGGTAGTTTCGATGTTATTATTGGCATGGATTGGTTAAGAAGGTCTTACGCCATGATCGTGTGTGATGAGAAACTTGTTAGAATCCCCTATGGGGATGAAACCTTGATTTTTTGTGGTAATGAAAGTAACGACGAGAGAGAATCTCGGTTAGCCATTATCTCATCTTCAAAGGCTCAAGAGTACACGGCAAAAGGATGTCAGATCTTTTTGGCACATATATCCGCAAAGAAAGAGGAGGACAAGTCATAAGGAAAGCAACTTAAGGATGTACTAATCATCCGAGATTTTCCTGAAGTGTTTCCCAAGGACTTGTTAGGTCTTCCTCCAGCTCAACCAGTGGAATTCCAGATCGACTTAATCCCAGGAGCCGCACCCGTCGCTCGAGCACCATATCGACTGGCATCGTCTAAAATGAAGGAATTGTTGGAACAACTACAAGAGCTTTCCGACAAAGGCTTCATAAGAGCTAGTTCCTCACCTTGGGGAGCTCTAGTCTTGTTCGTCAAAAAGAAGGATGGGTCATTCAGGATGTGCATTGACTACAGTGAGTTAAATAAGTTGACAGTGAATAATCGTTATCTACTCCCAAGGATCGACGATTTATTTGATCAACTCTAGGGATCTAGTATTTATTTGAAGATAGATTTGAGATCGGGTTATCACTAGCATAGAGTACGAGAGCAAGACATTCCAAGGACGACATTCTGAACTCGGTATGGTCATTACGAGTTTCAGGTTATGCCATTCGGGTTAACAAACGCACCTGCGATATTCATGGACCTCATGAACCGAGTGTGCAAGCCCTACTTGGATAAGTTCGTATTTGTCTTCATTGATGACATACTTATTTATTCAAAGAACAGGAAAGAGCACAAAGAACATCTTAAGGCAATTTTGGAATTGCTCAAGAAGGAGAAGTTGCATGCTAAGTTTTCAAAATGTAAATTTTAGATCCCGAAGGTATAATTTCTCGGTCATGTCATTGATAGCAGAGGCATACATGTGGATCAAGCCAAGATAGAATCTAACAAAGATTGGGCATATCCTAAGACACCGACGGAGATCCGCTAATTTTTAGGTCTTGCTGGTTATTATCGGAGATTCATCAAGGGATTTTCAAAGATTGCTAAATCAATGACTAAGCTCACTCAGAAAGGAGTCAAGTTTGATTGGGGAGAAAAAGAAGAGAACACTTTTCAGTTGATAAAGCAGAAGTTGTATAGTGCGCCGATTCTGGCTTTACCTGAAGAAAGCGAAGACTTTGTGGTCTATTGTGATGCGTCACACAAGGTTTTAGGTGCGATATTGATGCAGAGAGAGAAGGTGATTGCCTAAGCTTCTCGACAACTAAAAATTCACAAGAAGAACTACACCACTCATGATTTAGAACTTAGATCAGTGGTGTTTGCTCTAAAGATATGAAGGCATTATCTATATGAAACCAAATGTACCGTATTCACCGACCATAAAAGCCTACAACACATTCTTGACCAAAAGGAGCTTAACATGAGGCAACGTCATTGGCTAGAATTGCTGAGTGATTACGATTGTGAGATTCGTTATCATCCGGGGAAGGCAAACGTAGTGGCTGATGCATTAAGCCATAAGGAACAAATTGAGCCATTAAGGGTTCGAGCCTTAGTTATGACTATTGGTTTGGATCTTCCTAAACAAATACTAGAAGCTCATATCGAAGCCCTGAAACCAGAGAATCTTAAGAATGAAGATGTAGGCGGTATGATCAGAAGGGATATACCCAAGGAAAAGCTGGAACCACGCGCCGATGGAGTTTTATGTTTAAACGGCAGGAGTTGGTTACCTTGCTATGGCGACTTAAGATCCGTGATTATGCACGAATCCCACAAGTCAAAATATTCTATCCATCCTGGTTCTGACAAGATGTACCAAGACATGAAGAAGCTATATTGGTGGCCCAATATGAAAGCTGACATCACCACATATGTTAGCAAGTTCTTGACGTGTGCAAAGGTTAAGGCCGAACATCAAAGGCCATCAGGATTGTTAGTACAACCAATAATACCCGAGTGGAAGTGGGATAATATCATGATGGATTTTATCACCAAGCTTCCTAAGTCGTCACAAGGTTTAGACACCAACTGGGTAATTATGGATCGACTTACAAAATCTGCTCACTTCTTGCCAATAAGGAAGAATGATCCATTGGAAAATTTGGCAAGGTTGTACCTGAACAGGATAGTAGTAAGACACGGAATACCTATTTCAATCATCTGTGATCGTGATGGGAGGTTCACATCAAATTTTTGGAGATTGTTTTAGAAAGATTTGGGTACAGATCTAAGTATGAGCATTGGGTATCATCTAGAAACCGACAGTCAAAGCGAGAGGACTATTCAAATTCTCGAGGACATGCTACGTGATTGCGTGATCGATTTTGGAAAGGGCTGGGTTAAGCATATGCCATTAGCTAATTTTTCGTATAACAACTGTTATCACGCTAGCATAAAGGTCACATTTTATGAGGCACTTTATGGCCAAAAATGTCAATCACCTATGTGCTGGGCCGAAGTTATAGAAGCTCAACTTACTGGTCCGGAAATGATCCAAGAAACAACAGAAAAGATCGTCCTGATCAAGCAGAGAATGCAAGCTGCTCAGGATCGACAAAAGAGCTACGCTGCATTTACAAAGCGAAAAGTTGATGAGTATATGAAGTTGGTGATAGGTTTGCTCAAAGTCCACCTTGGAAAGGGTATGAACGATCGATAATCGGGTGAAGTAAAACCTACGAATGTCGGACCTTTCAAGGTGTTAGCCAAGGCTTGGAAGGTTTGCCTACAAAGCTGGAACTTCCTCAAGAAGTTATTAGCAGAGTTCACCATGGCTTTCCATGTGTCTAATCCTAAAGAAATGGTATCTGACGAACCATTAGTCATGCAGTTGAAGAATTCACGTTGACGATAAGCTCCAGTTGTGGAAGAAGCCTGTTGAAATAATGGAAACGGGAAGATCACATGTTTAAAGCAAAGCCGTATACCATTAGATTTAAGTTTTCCTGAACTCAAGGAGAGGTCCTAGAGTACACCTAGGAATGTGAAGATTCGTTCAAACAGAATAACCCACGAGCTTGTTGCACAAACCGGGCTTCGTATCGTCACCCACTACAAGGTCTAAGCTCTTGAGGACACGGGCTTCGTCACCCACTACAAGGTCTTAAGCTTTGAGGACAAAGCTCTTTTAACGGGTGGAGACTGTAACATTTCTCATTTTCAAGTCATTTTACAACTCCTATTATTCGTCACTATTTATTTTGGTCTGATACACATTTACTTTTAATTCAACTTTTAAGCTAAATCGCGTAGACTAAAAATAATCATTTAACATAAACGGTCACCAAATAAATTAAGGTTTACATCAATCAAGTATTATATAATTATTAATAAGATAATTATTAATTTTGCGTATTTTATTTTTATTGGTCACGTAAAAGGCTTACGTTTCGCAATAAAATACATTTAGACACACCCCAAAAATACCTAGACTTACCTAGACTAAAACCAACACCCACTTTTAATCCTAAAACACAAAATTCAATAAAACCTTGTGTTAATAATCCACTAGGGCCGAATGTGGGGATTAAATCAACTAGGAAAATCCTTAAAAATCTCCTAAGTACATGTACATCTTAAGGTAATTAAACCTTGTCCTTAATGTCTCCTAGTTACCTTAATACACAATGGATAAAAGCCATCTTGGATCTCTTTTGTGCTCTTGATACCTGCGGCAACATATATGTACACACAAACCATAAGATTTCCATGATCTTAGTAAAATCTTGTACTTATATCTTGTAATTAAGGATGGTACTAGGAAGTATTAACAAAACCATGTGAAGTTAACTAAAAACTATGAAACCACTTACTAGGGCATGGTTTTGGTTTAGATTAGGACTAGGAAGGCTAACTAGTTCTCATGGCTATATATAGTCACTCACACTTACATTAAACACTTCTTACAACTCACAAACACTCAGACAAGTAAACCATATTACTTCTCTCTTGTCTCGGGTCATGAGACGCAAACAAACACTTTCATAACCTCATTCGAACCAACAAATAACACTAGCGCTTTTCATACAAGGTCATAAGAAGAACCACTAGCCAAGGTTGGGTATTTGTATGAGCTTTGAAGCTAGGTTTGGTTATTCGGCCGTGTAAAACACATTTGGGTTGCCATACTACTCGCAAACACTCGAACCAATCACTAGAACTCTTTATAACTCACGTTCAAACTTTTACACTTCGTATTATATTTTTTACTTGATATCTAGTCTTGTAGATCAAGTTAAATATTTGATTAACAAGTTTTCATGGGCGTGAACACGCATGGTTTGACCCATGCGTGGCACACGTACATAAATATACATACATTTGACTTGTGTGGTGCTAGAATATAATGAAACGTGTAAAATGAGGTCTAATGACAAACAAAAGCTTAACGTTTTCGTTTAAATGCACATGTGGACACCAACGTGAACACTAACTACTACACATAAATTCTTCGAAAGCTATACATAAACCTTTTAAGTAAACATGATGATGTGGCTTGGGAAGGAGTATACGAATTGTTTGAACAATTGCATGTGACAAACTCGACCAATATATAAGCTAAATGAACTCGTTTTAGTGCTAGTAGACCTAAAAAGCCAATTATACCATTAATAAGCATAATGGGCCACAAATGGACCTTGTTGGACCCAACAGCCCACTAACGGGCGCAAATTGGCCCAACAGTCCGTTGGTTAAGGCCCATAGCTTATAAATAAGCTCACTTGAGCTTATCGAAGGCTTATAAGGCTTTTGAGCTCGTTGTGGTAAACAATGTGCATAAGAAACCTTATTAATCCACTATCGGGACTAACGACCCATAACAAGGCCCATACGAGCTAAATAAGCCGAAAATAGCTTATTGGGAGCTTAGGCAACTTATAAGGCTTATGATAAGCCTTAGAAAGCTAATGGACCTAAGTGAACAAGTCTAAAAGAGTTAAATACTATTTGGGTTCTTATTGGGCCCCAAAGCCTATTACCATGGCTAAACACAAGCCTATAAGCCACGAATAAGCTTGGATAGCTTATTGGTGAGCTTATGCAGCTTATGAGACTTATATTAGACTTAGGAAGTTATTGGACCTAAAGGGATCAAGCCCAAACACTTAAAATACTTTTCGGACTCATATCGGGCTCAAAAAGCCCATTAACGAGCTTAATGGCTTATTGAATAAGCCATACACTAAAAATAGCTTAATAGTAATCTTAAATGCTTAATGAGATAAGAAAAATAGGAGGAATCATAGGAGAAACCTTTGTGTACCATTCGGACTAGAGTTATTGTGGTCACGAGCCCAACAAGCTCAAATAAGCTCATCAGAGCTTATTTTCCAGCCAAACAGTTTCATATGAGCTTATATAAGTCAAATAAGAACTTATGTACTTTTAGAATCCTAATTGGACCCTTTGTTTACTTTATGGGCCTTGATGAGCTCAATAAGCCCAATAAGCTCAAGTAAGCTCATCTAAGCTTATTTATAAGCTGACAATAGCTTATGTAGCTTATTGGAGTTATTAAAACCTATTGTCACTTGTTAGATCTTAATTGGGTTTAAAATACGATTTTTACAAATTAAGGGGGCTAAAAGTGTCAAATTTCAAACCTAAGGGTTAAAATAGTCAAAACTTGATTTATAAAGCTTTAGGGACTATTTTTATAGCTTCTGAAACTTAAAGGACTGTTTTGAGAACATAAGGACCTAAAGTGTACTTGTTGTAAAGTTAAAGGACTAAAAGTGTAAATGTGGAAACCTAGGGGTTTAAATGTAAATGTTATATTTTCACAAACATAGGGACTGATTTGGTAATTATAGAAAACCTATGTGTAATTTATGAACGGAAGTGATTTTATAAACACTTAGTGAATCGGACGAGTTATAATATTATCCGGATATTATACGAGTTAAACCGTGACTTAATAAATACGAATATTTATTAATAATGTTTATACATATACTAGAACGTGTATAATTGTATACCTTCCCAAGAGCCATCAAGTAAATACAAATACGATAAACATGCGCACCATCACACAAGTGATAACAATATATATAAACTAGCAATTTATTTTAGTTTATGCATTAAGTCGTTAGCCTAAACTTGTAGACTAAGACTGGCCGTATTTACTTAGGTATTTGACGGTGTGATTCCTTTGCCATACTTGGATATATTTACCAGTTTCAAAGGACTACTTACTAAGGTGAGTTCATAGCCCCATGTTTTACATTAATTTAAATGATTTACATCTTTGAGGTGAGAACATGCTTTGTTTTACAAATTGGACGCAAGTGTACATTTTATACTATGATTACGTGTTTGCCTAAGTAGCGATAACCCACTGAGCCCTTTATCATGAACTGTCAATTACTAGATAGTGAGCGCGAATGTTATAAATAGATCTATTTGGGATTGACATCCCTGTTTGGGTGAGTAGCGCTTACTGTGCCGGGTTGCCGGACAACAAACGTATACCATGTCGGATTTGGGATGTTGCGGGTTAGAACATCATTCACGGGCATTTATTGACAATTTACTGCATTCATACATGTTAAGCTTCAGTGTCATGAGCTTAGGAAAAAGTAATTACTTTTTATGATGTTTGCATCTGTTGCTTAATCATATACTTGGAAATCTTGCGGTCCTGCTATTGATTTACATAAACCTATGAATTCACCAACTTTATGTTGATGTTTTAAGCATGTTTTCTCAGGTCAATAAGGCACGAGGTGCTTAGATACATTGGGGGTTACTTTTGGATAAAGTCAATACTAAAGATTTAGGTCGTATTACATTTTGGGAACATTTGTTATAAACCGAAATCTTTACTTATATTGTCGAACAATTTGAAGCCATGAGCTTATGTAATGAACAAGTATTTTGTTAATCCAATGTATCCTTTTTAAAACGACACATTTAGTGGTCGTTCTTATATCTTGTGCTATTGATCTATGAAATAACGCCCTTGGATATTTAATATTCCGCTGCTACCCAGATTTGGGGGTGTTACAAATATAGGCCAAAAGGGTTCTTTTATATATGTGTTCTATCATTTTATCTAATATATTAGTTATAATAACTTATAAAGGTCGAAAGGATTTGTTGTTATTAATCGATATAATCACTAGTTACACTTAAAGGCCGAAAGGATTTGTAACTTGTGATATCTTGATTCTCTAAACTTGTAAACACTATCCTAAACACTTCTATGTCTTAGTGGTCATTGCCTAAACAAACATACTTTAATCATTTGCTTGAATAATCCTTTTATTGCTTTCTTTACAAACTTCGATATATGTACGATTTGGTTAATTTGATCCGTGACAATCATTTTAGTCCTAGCACCTTAGTTACAAACTTGGAAAACTTCAATTCCTATGGAACGACCTAGAATTACCTAAGCTATACTTTACACAAAAGGGTATACTTGCCTGAGTGTCATATTTTTAGTAAAAATAGGTATTTCTAGTATTATATATTTAAAGCTTGGAAAACACACATCATAAACCAAGAGACTTTGATGGAAAAGGAGGTGCGATAGAGCTTACTCGATGGATTGACAAGATAGAGTAGGTGATGGACATTAGTGGTTGTATTTACCATCATATGGTAAGGTATGCAGCAAGTTTATTGATCAATAAGGCCTTGACTTAGTGGAACACCCAAATTTAGGTAAAAGGTCGTGAAGCTTCTTTAGGAATGACTTGGGAAGAGTTTAAGGCATTGCTTGTAGAGGAGGTTTGCCCAAGCAATGAAATGGAGAAGTTAGAGATCGAATTCTGAAATCACGCCATGGTTGGAGCTAATCATGCTGCGTATACTAATCGGTTCAATGAGTTGGCTAAATTGGTTCCACACTTGGTTACTCCTAAGTCTAAACATATCGAAAGGTACATTTATGAATTGGCCCCTCAAATCCTTGGAATGATTCGAGCAACTCAGCCAACCATAATTCAAAGTGCTATCATTAAAGATGGAGCACTAATTGATGAAGCGGTTAGGTGTGGAACATTGTCTAAGAGTAGTGAGAAGAGGAAGGAGGTTATGGAATCGAGCAAACAAAGAGGTTCGCGGACTGACAATAAGAGAGCAAAGGTTAGAAAAGGTTTTGTGGCAGCAGTCCCTACTAGAAATGAGTATGCTGGCTCTCACCCTAGGTGTACTAAGTTCAATGCTCATCATCTTGCAAGTGTACCTTGTCTGTTGTGTTACATCTGTCAGAAGCCCGGTCACTTCGCAAGAGACTGTCGATCACCGGTTAAGCAAGTGACACCAATTAATACTATGAGAATGAGGAATAATCTGAGAGTGTATTATGAGTATGGTAGCCCAGATCATTTCTGTTACACATGTCCTAAGTTGAATCGAGCACCTGGTCAAGTAGGAAATCGTTTGACTATCGAAGGTAGTCAAAATTCAAGGAATAATGGAAACCAAGCTAGAGGAAGGGATTTCAATGTGAACGCGGTTGAAGCTCGTCAAGATCCTAACATCATGACGGGTATATTTTCTTTAAATGATCATTTTGCTACTGTATGATTTGATTATGGATCTATTTTTAGTTTCATCTCTACTGAATTCGTGCCCCTATTAAATGTGAAACCTAGTATCCTAAGACCTGGTTATGTGATAGAAGTAGCTAATGGTAAAAAGGTAGAAACTGATAAGCTTATTAGTGGTTGCATACTATAACTAGGAGATTCCCTGTTCATTATAGACTTGATACCTTTTGGCCATGGAAGTTTTAATATTATCGTAGGAATGGATTGGTTGTCTAGACATAAGGCTGAGATAGTTTGCCATGAGAAAGTAGTTAGAATACCTTTGGCAAATGGTAAGATACTCATGGTTCATAAAGAGCAAACTGAAGAGAGTCCGAAATCAATGAAGGGTACAAAGTCAGATGAACCCAAGTTAGGCGACATATTAATCGTATGATATTTCCCCGAGGTGTTTCCTGAGGACTTATTGGGATTACCACCTTAATGACAAGTAGAAATTCGCATACACTTAGTTCCTAGAGCAACGCCAATTGCGAAGTCTCCATATCGACTAGCACCTTCGGAGATGCAAGAGTTGTAAGAACAACTTCAAGAGTTGCAAGACAAGGGTTTCATTCGACCAGTTCACTCTCCGTAGGGAACACACGTGTTGTTCATTAAGACGAAGGACTGTTCCTTTCAGATGTGCATAGATTACCGAGAATTGAACAAGCTGACCATCAAGAACCGTTATCCTCTCCCTAGGATTGATGATTTGTTTGACCAATTATAATGCTTGTGATATTTTTCAAAGATAGGTCTTCGTTCGGATTGTCATCAGCTGAGAGTGCATGAAGCAGATATTCTAAAGACTGCATTTAGGATGTGGTATGGACACTTTGAGTTTACGGTTATGCCTTTTGGGTTAACCAATGCACTAGTAGTTTTCAAAGACTTAATGAACCGGGTGTGCAAGACGTATCTAGACAACTTTGTCATTGTGTTTATTGATGATATTCTGATCTACTCGAAGTCTAAAGAGGATTACGAGGTTCATTTGAAGTTAGTTTAGGAGCTACTCAAGAAGGAGAAGTTGTTTGCCAAGTTTTTCAAGTGTGAATTTTGGCTGCAAGAAGTACGTTTTTGCAGACACATGGTTAACACCAATGGTATTCACGTGGACCATAGTAAGATTGAAGCGGTGAAGGATTGGAAGATTCCTAAGAAACCATCAGAGATATGACCATTTCTAGGATTAGCAGGTTACTACCGACGTTTTATCATAAATTTCTTAAATATTGCTAAACCTCTTTACTTCACTAACGCAGAAGAATCAAAAGTATGAGTGAGGTGCAGAAGAAGAAGAGGCTTTTTAAACATTGAAGGACAATTTATGTAGTGTTCCAATATTGCCATTGCCTGATGGACCAGACGACTTTGTGGTTTACTGCGATGCGTTAAATCAAGGATTTGGATGTGTATTGATGCAAAGAGGCAAGCTGATTGCATATGCATTTCGTCAACTGTAGATTCATGAGAAGAACTATACCACTCACGATTTAGAGTTGGGTGTGGTGGTTTTAGCTCTCAAGACCTGGAGGCATTAAAAGTGTTATCTACACGGATCATAAGTGTCTTCAGCATATATTTAATCAAAAGGAGTTGAATATGCGTCAAAGACGATGGATTGGGTTATTTAGTGACTACGACTGTGAGATTCACTACTATCTAGGAAAGGCAAATATAGTGGCTGATGCGTTGAGTAGGAAGGAGAGAGTGAAACCAAGATAAGTGCGAGCAATTTTTAATTACTATTCAATCAAGTGTTAAGGACAAGATATTGGCTGCTCAAGGTAAGGCGTCCATAGAGAACGCGCCTGCAGAAATGTTGCGTGGCCTGGACCAACAAATGGAAAAGAAGGAAGATGGAGGTATGTATTTTTTGGATCGAATATGGGTTCCATTATTTGGTGATGTGAGGAAGATGATTATGGATGAGGCTCATACGACAAAGTACTCTACTCATTCAGGAGCGGATAAGATGGGAAGACAATATGGTTTGTTTGTTTGAGTGTTTGTGTATTTATAAGTTTTCAAGAAGTCTTAAGTGTCAAATGAGAGTGTGTATATATAGGCATGAGAACTAGTTAGCTTTCCTAGTCCTAATCCAACCCAAAATTGTGCCCTAGGTTAGCGGTTTCATGGTTTCTAGTTAACTTCACATGGTTTTGTTAATACTTCCTACTATATTCCTTAATTACATGATCTAGGTATAAGATTTACTAGGATTTAGCAAGATCTTAAGGTTTGTGTACATATGTATGTTGCCACGGGTATCAAAGGAAAAGAGGGATCCAAAGTGGTCTTTATCCAATGTGTAATAGGTTAGTGGAGACATTAAGGACACATCTTAATTAAACCCTTGATGTACATGTACTAAGGGAGATCAAGGGAGATTTTCTAGTTAATTTAGCACATGGGACAAATGGTTTATGGGTTTCACTTGCCCATACTTGGCCAACTTGGGTTTTTAACAAAACAATATAATAAATTTTGTATTTAAGGTTTAAATGTGGGTATTGGTTTGAGTCTAAAGAATTCTAGGTATTTTCGGGGTGTGTCTAAATGTATTTTATTGCGAAACGTATGCCTCTTACGTGACCAATAAAAATAAAATATGCAAGGTTAATAATTTTCTTCCTAATAATTATATAACACTTGATTGACGTAAACCTTAATTTATTTGGTGATCGTTTACGTTAAATGATTATTTCTAGTCTATGCGATTTAGTTTAAAAGTCAAATTAAAAGTAAACGCGTATCGGACCAAAATAAATAGTGACAAAAAAATAGGAGTCGTAAAATGACCTGAAATTGAGAAATGTTACATTTGTTATGAACGAAAGAATCGTTTGGATTTCTGTCGAAGGTTTGCCAATAAAAGCATATACTCGTAATACGTTTACTAAAATAGTTTCTCAATGGGGCGAACTTATTGATGTAGAAGACAAAGAAAATTCATCTCTGCCTTTCAAAAGGTTGTGCTTGAAAACTAAACCTTACTTGATTATTAATGATAAAGTTAAAATCATTATGAAGGGCCAAATTTACTGGATTCAGGTTAAAGAACTTGAAGCTTGGTGTCCAGATTTTGATGTTGATCAGGAGGATAATAACTCTTCAGAAGAGGAGTCCGAGTGTGATTTTGTGATGAACAAAAGTGATAATTTTAAGCCAGATAATGAAGACGAAATTGATCATGTTTCTGACTCAAGTTGCATGCATAACAAAGATAAACCTTCCAACTCTAATGAATCAGTTGATCCTAACAAATCTGAAGATCCTTTTGAGATTTATAAAATCTTAAAAAAGAAAAAAGAACCAGAAGTAACCAAGAGTGATGAACCACAATTCCCTCCAGGTTTCACTCCTGAGGTAGTTGGTGAAAATGTCATGGAGTTCAATTATGAGAAGATTTCTCAATCAAAGAATATTTTGGCTGATAACAACGAAATGGCTTCATCTGATTAAATCGGTAAAACTTCCATTCCTAAGTTTAAAGCAAGTGGCTCAATTCTTGATGTGATGGATGAATTAATAAAGGTGGGTCAAACAATGGGCTACAATATGGATGGATGCATGAAGAACATAGAATCTATTATAGGTTCTCAAGGAGATTGTCATGGTTTTAGATAAATTTTATGTCCTTAAAAATTCAAGGCCTTGGTAATAAGGCAAAGAAAGGGTGGATTCAATAGTTGAATACGAAACATAGAATCAACTTTGCTCCTATTCAAGAAACTAAGATGGAGAAAATTAATCTTTTTTCTATCAAGGCGTTGTGGGGAAATTACTGCTTTGATTACGTTTTGTGTCCTTCTATTGGTTATTCTGGTGCTATTTTATATGTCTGGGATCCTAGATTTTTGTTAAAGACAATTCCACCATCTCTGATTCGTTTTTAGTAGTCTCGGGCACGTGGGTGACTACGTCTACTAAACTTCTTATTATTTCAGTTTACGCCCCTCAAGAGCTTTCAGAAAGAAAGATGTTATGGGATTATATTCACCACTTGATTGATTCCTGGGATGGTGAATGCGTGGTCTTAGGTGATTTTAATGAAGTCCGCTATGAGCAAGAAAGGTATGGTACTGTGTTTAATTTACATGGTGCTAATACTTTTAATAATTTTATTACTATGACTGGATTGGTGGATCTCCCAATTATAAAGGGATACTCTTTACATGTCCTCATCAACAAATCTGCTTCCAAGATGAGTAAACTGTATAGATTTCTTATTACGGAGGGTCTTTTGTCTTTATTTCCTTCTATATCGGCTTTATGTCTTGATAGACATTTATCCGATCATCGTCCTATCATTATGCGTGAATTGAATACCGATTATGGTCCTACCCCATTTCGTTTTTTTCACTCTTGGACTTACAAGAAAGGGTTTGATGAATTGGTGGAGAGTTCATAGAAGAAGGCAGCTTGTACGGAACCAAATGCGATTATTAAATTGAAGAAAAAACTTCAATCCCTTAAGAGTTCAATAAAACAATGGGTTAAAGAGGATAAAATTAATGTCAATGCTGCTAAGTTGTCAATTCAGGCTCGTCTTTTGGATCTAGACAAGACTATAGATCAAGGAAGAGGTACCAATGATACTGTGAACGATAGATCTAAACTTTTAAAAGAGCTCCATGATCTTAATTCCTTTACTTCACTTGACTTGGCGCAAAAGGCAAAAATTCGTTGGGCCATAGAAGGAGATGAAAATTCCAAATATTTTCATGGTATCGTAAACAAGAAAAGATCTCAGATGGCTATTCGAGGTGTTCTTGTTGAAGGTGACTGGGTGGTTGAACCTGCTATGGTGAAAAAGGAGTTTTTCAATCATTTTTCTAATCGATTCGCAGCTCCCGTTTCTCCTAATATCACTTTTCAATTGCAGTTTCCCAAATGTTTGTCTTTAGACCAGATTGAAGATCTTGAACGAACTGCTACATATGACGAGATCAAGAAAGCAGTTTGGGATTGTGGCACTAATAAATCTCCGGGTCCAGATGGTTTTTCTTTTGAATTCTTTAGAAGGTATTGGGACATTATCAATCAAGATGTGGTGGATGTGGTTCATTTATTCTTTTCTACAGGCTCTTTTCCCCCAGGATGTAACTCTTCGTTTATTGCGTTAATTCCTAAAACGCAAGAAGCTAAGATGGTAAAAGACTTTCGCCCTATAAGCTTGATTGGGAGTATGTATAAAATTATTGCCAAAATCTTGGCTAACCGGTTAAGTCTTGTCATATCAGATCTTGTCAGTGATGTTCAATCGGCTTTTGTTTCTAATCTTCAAATCCTTGATGGCCCTTCTATTCTTAATGAGTTGTTTTCGTGGTGCAAACAGAATAATACTAAAGCTATGATTTTTAAAATTTTGATTTTGAGAAAGCTTTTGATTCGGTAAGATGGGATTTCTTAGATGATGTGTTGCATAAATTCGGGTTTGGTGATAAGTGGCGAGGTTGGATCCAAGGTTGTCTTTCTTCTGCCATGGGGTCAATTCTAGTTAATGGTAGTCCGACTAGCGAATTCCAATTCTACAAAGGCTTGAAGCAGGGTGATCCTTTATCTCCTTTTCTCTTCATCTTGATTATGGAAAACTTGCATTTTTCGTTTGAAAATGTTTTAAACGTAGGTCTTTATAAGGGTATTCATCTTGATGATTCTTTGAGCCTCTCTCACTTGTTCTATGCTGACGACGTTGTGTTCGTTGCTAAATGAGATAAATTAAATTTCTCTACCATTGTTAATGTGCTCAAGTGGTTCTTTTTGGCTTCGGGTCTTAAGATCAACATTCATAAAAGCAAACTTATGGGCATTGGTATCCCTCAAGATGTAGTGACCTCTACAGCTAGCTCTATTGGATGTGCTACTCTTACTTTTCCTTATTACTATTCTGATATAGAAGATAGGAAAATGTCTTTGATTGGATGGAAGAATATTTTAGCTTCAAAGAAAAATGGAGGTCTTGGTATCTCTAGTTTATTCGCTCTCAATCGCGCTCTTCTCTTCAAATGGATTTGGCGCTTCATTACTAGTGGTCCTTCTCTTTGGTCTCGTTTTATTAAGGCGATTTATGGTAATAGAGGGGCTATTGATATCATTCATAACACTTCTAGATGTTCCCTCTGGCTTGATATCATCCGAGAGTTCAAGTCTCTCTCTTCTATAGGTATTGATCTTTTTTCGCTTGTGGAAAAAAAATGGGTAATGGAGAGGAGACGTCCTTTTGGGACGAAGATTGGACTACCGATTCTTCCTTGAAACATATGTTTCCGAGGCTTTACTCGTTGGAATTAGATAAGAGTTGTAGTGTGGCTGTCAAGGTTAGAGATTTGTCTCTTATTTCTACTTTCAGGAGACCTCCCCGTGGTGGTGTTGAGGAAGATCAATTGCGGCTTCTTGGCGATATTATATCTTCTATTGTTCTTTCTAACTCTAACGATAGATGGATTTGGAGATTAGATTCGGCTGGAGATTTTTCTGTGAAATCAGCACGTTGTTATATTGATAATTTTTTTCTGCCTAAAGATGAAGTTTCTACCAGATGGATAGTTTCTGTTCCCATCAAGGTAAATATTTTTGCATGGAAAGTTTGTTTGGATAAGCTCCCCACGAGATTGAACCTTTCCATTCGAGGTCTTGATATCCCATCGATCCTTTGTCCCAATTGCTACATTGCTGTGGAATCCACTGCCCATATCCTCTTCTCTTGTGATATAGCTTGTCAATTAATGCGTAAGGTGGTCAGATGGTGAGAGGTGGAGATTCATGACATTCATTCGTATGGTGATTGGCTTCTTTGGTTCAATAATCTCCGTTTTCCCAAGAGGCTTAAAGACATTTTTGAAGGTGTTTGTTACGTTATGTAGTGGGTTATTTGGAAATATCGCAATCAAGTTCTGTTCGGGGATATTCATCCTCGTATGGACCTCCTTTTCGATGAGATCTCTAGGTTGTCATATACTTGGTGTTCTAGTCGATGTAAATCTCTTAGTAAGATTGGAACGTTTGGATTAAAAACCCTAGTTCCTTTAGTTTGTAATTTCATCTAGCTCCTTGCTAGTTTTTAATAAATTTGCCTTTTAAAAAAAAATTCTTCATGAAAAATATATATACACATAGCCTCTAACATTTTTAAGGCCTTTAACAATCGTCTATTTTGCACGCTATCAAAGACGCCCTTGATGAATGTCAGGCTTCCTCTTAGTTGTTCAAATGGTTCGTTGTCTCCCTCTTCCAGTCACGTGAGGATGAAATGACCAGATTCGGAAAACGTTGTAATTTGTTCCTCATTTTATTCTTTAGGTGAGATACGACTATCTACATAAATTTTTAATAGAAAAAAAGGTTTGCCTGATGTCAATATTAGGGGTGCGTTTAGTTAGTGGAAAACACTTTTATTTTTCATAAAATGTTTTATGAAAAACAAAGAAAATAGAGATTATGTTCAAATCGGTGTTTTCTAACAAAATTTTTTACAAAACACAAAACATGCATTTCTCAATTTAACAAGGGAAACTACAAAACACATTTTTTTGTTTTCCTTGTTTTCTTTGTAACCCCCTTTGTTTTTTTGAGAATAGAAAACAATATCACATGAACGCGTTTTCAATGTTTTATAGAAAATCAAATCACCTCCTTTTTTCACAAATCTAAAAAAAAATTCTCTAACTAAACACACCTTAGAATTTTAGGATTTTCTTAACTAAAGGTTATCTCAGCATGAATGTTATTAATATTTTTAAATAATAGATTTTTCATGTTACTAACATCTAGTAAAAATATACTATTGGATGAGCATTAGATATTGTGTCACATCACAAAAATATAACATTCATAGCCTTCATGGTATATTTCATGTGGTAGCTTATAAAGACCTCTCTAAAAAGCCGATTGTATCTCTCATAATTTTTTGGTTTTTTTTATTTTTTTATTTTTATTTTATTTTTATAATTTTGTTTATACTATAAAACAATGAAATGCAGAATGCGAAACAAAAATTATAAAGTTTAACAAGTCAAAAGTATTAAACTAGCAAAAAGTACGGAACAAAAACTGATAAAAAACCGTGTCGCACTGTAAACTGGAAAAAAAACATGTTTTATACTTTTTATGCTTTTTAGTAGGCCAATGA
>BQNB010098320.1:10739-25181 GCA_026074375.1 Tanacetum coccineum
TGTAGGCAATATTTATATATTGTATTCAATTATGTCGAGCTTCGGTGTCATGAACTTAGGTAAACGTAATTACATTTTGTGATGTCTGCATCTGTTGCATTATCACTGGGAAAGTCTTGCGGTCCTGCATATACATTTACATAAACCTATGAAATTCACCAACTTTATGTTGACGTTTTTAAATGCAATGTTTTTCAGGTCATTAAGCACGAGGTGCGAAGGATACATTGGTGGTTATATTATCAAGTCATGCATTAAAGATTTAGTCGCATTACATTTTGTGTATCTGTTATGGGCTGGAAATCTTTATAATAATAACAAGTAAACAAGAAAAGCTGCGGGCTTTTGTAACACATACTTTATTAAATCCAATGTATCAGTTTTAAACGAATTTTTGGTCGTTCTTATATTATCTTGTGTTGTTGATCTGAGAAGTAACACGCCCTGGACCCTTATTCCGCTGTGACCCAATTTGGGGGTGTTACAAGCAGGGTCATGAAACTTTTTATTGTTCCCTCTTTTTCTGTATCTTTGACCATCTCTACACTAGACCTTGCTGGACCTTCTCTATTTAGCCAAACATTTCTTGGAATCTCTATTTCATAACCCCATGCTTTTCCTAATCTTTCCTATATACACTCATGATCCTCCTTATTCACATTCATCCTATCCTTCTCCTTCAACCTTTCTTCACTTATCATTTCTTCTTCTTACCCTTCTTGAAACTATGGAGAAAGACACCAAAAATCTATAATAGACACTTAGAGACACAACACTGTTCTACCCTATTCACCTCCTCTCTCTCCCAACATTTCACCACCACACTATCCTAATATCATTAATCCTTCATCTCAAACCACTCAATCACAAAATCAAACTAGGGACCAAATAGTAAATGAACTTAACCAACTACACATTCTATGTAACATCATTGAAACCGAACTCCAACGTGCAGCAAATTCTTTTTCACAAACTCCTCCATCACCACTCTTACCTTCAACAACCATAATTTACCCCGCTACAAGTGACCAAGTCACATTTCATTCTAGTTTTTGCCAATATTGCCTGTACACCCAAACTCTCTTTCATAAGTTAAGAGATGACATTCATCGACTTGAGTTCCTCTTCACTCAAGATCATGGTCCACCTAACAATGCATTACCAACCTTACCTTTATCACCTCTACATTAATGACCACCCATCTTTTGGTTATGGCATCTCCTAGAAATCAAGAATCAACTAGTCTAACTTTAGTTCAATGTTTCTTTATGCTATATGCCTATCTTCTAGTCTTGTAATATTCATACTTTTCAAGTATGAGTTTAATCTATTATGAATGAATGGTCTTCTATTATTATGAGGAATGTGTATGCATTATGGCTTATATGGCTATTATAGAATACATGTATTATTTAATCTCACAATCTAATGACAAAGAACTACAAAGAGAAAGTGGAAGAATGAACACTTTTAGAGAGAGAAAAGAAGAGAGACTATTAGCTTATAGAAAATGAAAAATGAACAACCAACACCCTCTCCATGTGTGGAGAGGGTACTTATACCATGACCTAGGCCGGCCACATAGTGGGCTAGATGGGATTTCAATGGGCCTTTGGCCTTTCTACCTTACTAAGGTTCTAAAAACTAGTTAAGACATATGAGCTACATATTTTAGGTGTGACCGAGTCTTTTCTCGATTCTTAACAATCTCCCCCTAAGGGAGGTTACATCCTTTTACAAAATTCTTAAGCCTAGCATTCTATGAATGTCTTCGTCTTTGCTCGTGGTCTTGAATCTTTATCATTCAACTTGTGATCACATACAAGTCTAACTAAAGGAACAAGCTCAAGCCTAAAGTCTAAAGATCACAACCAAACATAATCTCTTATCATTATCTTGTAATCTTTTACCATCTTATGTACTTGTGACCTTCGGACCGACATGCTCATACTTTTCTTAATTTTGAAAGCTTGTGTGGCCATCTTTATTGAAGTTCTTTAACTTTAACACTTCGTTACTTCATGAAAGATGTGCGGTATCATAGTAGTGGAAATTTCTTGAAATTCTTAAACTTTAATACTTTGTAACTTTAAGAAAGACGGATGGTACCAGAGTAGCAGAAGTCTTAAAACATGTACTTGAGCTTTCATGATGTCTTTACATATGTCGATCTAGTATGAGCATGTGGCTATGAATCTTGACTTGTCTTGAACCAACTGCAGCCACCATCAGGATTACCTATATGAATGGGTTAGTGATACACAACATGTATGGACGAAAGTGTCTTTGTCACTTCGTCGAATACGGTTACAATAAATACGGTTCCATGTTGATCGATATAAATATTGCCTATAATCAGATAGAATTCTGAAGAATCTCCTTGATAGGGTTTCGCATCTACACTAGCCGTTCTCATTACTAAAGTGTCTCAAAGCAGACAACACAGTATAAGTGAACTATTAAGACAAAGTCTCACCGATTGAAACAAAAATTGATTTGAAAATCAATCGATGTGTCACTTACTAAAGTGATTTTGTGACACATCGAGAGTTTTATAGATTTTAAAATTCATCAATCGTCAATTCATAGTTTGGACCAAATCGATATCCAGTGTCACAAGTTCGATCCATATAGTATCTCAAAAGTCACCTACCACAGAGCTTGTTTGATGTTGGCTCTGGAAGGATTTCGATAGTCATTGTGAATACTTTAGTATCACTCTGATGTTCTGGCAATATCACAATGATAATGCGTAGGACTCTTAATATATTACTTGTTTTCACAGTGTTTGAGCAACAAATATATTGGAACTATGTCCTAGTGAGATTTATCGATGATCTCTTTTGGCTCTAGACTCGATATTGCTCTTTTAGTTTTAGTAATCGAAGGCTGGAGCAAACTGTCACCTTTTAAATACCAACTAAATCAGAGTGAGAAAGTTGATAGAAATGAGTGTAATCTCTATGAGGAATGAAAAAAGAGTCTTTTGAGAGACCTTGAGTGGCTGGGGAGGGTTGTGTGTTGCATTACTTAGTCCATGATGACTATCTTCAATACCAGACAACAACTTAGGTGTTTTTGATAGCATATGTATTGACTTGGTTTATGCGTAAGTGTAAGGAGGGCTTCGTTCTTTTCACCCTTTATCTTAACCTTTTCTTTTTCATTCTTCAACCCCTTCAAAGCTTACCAAGACTTCATTACTAATACCTTGTTGGGTTTTTTCCAATGTTAGCTCTATCTTAGTCTGCATTTTTCCCTTTTCTTACTTTTTCTCCTTTTTATCATACCTAAGGACTTCTATTCTAACTAATGGAATGTCCCTTGGTAGATCCCTCCAGTTCTGGCTAGATCATGGAAACGAACACTTATGCCTAACCACCTTATAACTCCAATTAATTAAATGCATGGTCAGTCTTTTGGTATTGTTCTCAGTCTTAAACAATTTGAAAACATCGATCAAGGTACTTTGTGATATAAATCAAAACATTTAGTACCTCGATGGTTTTTAAATTTCAAATTGCTCCCCCTGCATATGTACATCGATATTCGAAAATGTTTAGCACACACGAGGAAGAAGCTGCACTAGAGTCATTCAGATCACATTTTACAAGTTATATATATTTTAATCATTTTCTCCCCTTATCAAAAATGTCAAATATCTTAATATTTTGGATATCAATTGATTCAAATATGTATAAAAAATTATTTGGGGAGAAAAATGTTTTGATTATATATAATAAGCCTTATTAGGAACATTTTAATGCTCCCTCTTAATTTCTGAGGGTATTATATGGTGTATTGCGTATGTTAATTTGAAATTTTTTGAATTTACTAAGAAATTCTTGAAAATTCATACTCAAACACTATATATGCCTATTTTCAGTCTAACACTACTTATTTACATATTTACAAGATTTATAATTACAAAGTTTGACCTGAAAGAGTAGGACAAAATATGACAAAGTCATCTTGCCGCTGAAGCAGTCTGAGGTCTTCCCCGTAATATCAACCACCAACGAACTTTTCCAAGCTTCTCATCAACCTTCTATCCAGCAATTGACGATCAATATCCTTTATCATGATGCGAGACCTTTTCTTGTCCAAGTTATTCCATCTCCTTCTTGGCATGACACTTGTATAACCTATGTTGGCCATGTCTTTGAGAGTATCAAGGAGATATATGAGTATACCGTCACTGAACTTGTAGATCTCGTGAGAACACACCAGTCTGTTTCTTCCTAACTTATCTACATATATGAAACCTTAAGGGTTAGAGTATCCAGAATATGGTTTTAGATCAGTGATTCCAGCCTTATACGTCATTGGTATAGAGATGTTAAGCTTCTTCTGGTAGCTTTTGACACCAAATTAAAGGTCTTCCACTCTCTTCTTGATCATGATACGTCTTGTGAACATACGCAATGTTGTAGCCAAGTGCACAATGACATCACCTTTGAGGTTGAAGAGCCTGTTCTGAACAAGGAGGATCAACATATCATTGATGTCATATAGATGAAGTCGTGGAAAGTCGCCTTCCATAAACTTGTATAATTGCTGATTAGATTTTCAAACTTCAATCTCCTTAAGATGAACATAAACATACCATTCTTTAACTTTGACATTTGTCACTGCAAGAATTATTTTGGTGGAGTACACATCATGTTTGGACACCCTATTGGAAGCATATCCGTAGAAGCTTTGTCTTTTGGAACCCCTTGTGTGTAGTGCCTAAAAGGGCATGATTGTCATAAGCTACTGTTATTAGGACTCCACAAGTTGGGTACCATATCTTCAATTCTAGGTAAGTCGTACTTGGCAGCCTTGGTCTTGGTTAACGAAGTCGTGTATGTTCTGTTGGTGCTTCCTCTTTGCAAGTATGCCAAGTCATTATTGAAGAAGTAATCAACCGGGACGATTTGATGATTTCCTAACATAACTAGAGGTAGTGGTTTACTCAAGTCGAATGGATATCTATCATCTTTAGGGTTGTTCCAGTCTAGTTGATCAGTCAGTGCTTTGTAACATTCTTCCATATTGCCTTTGATGATGTTGTAAGCCGGTCCTACCAGAATATCTTGTGTGAGTTCACTAATCTGCAGGTGGTTCATGACAAATGCGCTGACGTCTATCGGAGTGCTCATCAAAACATCAAATGTTCTTAAAGGTTTTTCTGCTTTTGAAAGGTCACTAAGCCCTTTTCTGGGTAGGCTTATTCTCAACCGATTTACCTTTATTCCACTCAGGATCTGGAATATGAGGTCTTTCCAGTTTCATAAACCAATCATTTGGATCAACATTGACAATGGGTGGTTCATCAGTGTTACCCGTGTCTTCTCTAAGATTTTGTGGCCCTTAAGTATCTACAACCTCAAACACTATCTCTTCTGCTTGCGCAGACTTGCCAGTAGATTTTGTTTGAGATTTGGAAGTGCCTTTGGAAGTTTCAGTTGACTTTGCCTTCTTAGATGGTTCAGTGCCTTTGCTTGTTTTCCGTCTCTTTAACCCTCGGTCTGATCCAGCGGAAGGGCCTTCATCTTTATCAATGTCATCTGGTTTCCTTTTCTTTAATTTTTTAGCAAATCCTTCATCTATTGCATCTTTATCCTCACGTATTGACTTAATGAGAGCATGGTACAGAGCTCTTTGCTTTGGACTTTTATTGAATGACTTGGATTTAGTCATTGTTTCAAACAAAGTAGTTATGATCAAATTCTTCAAGAGCAGTAGTATCAGATGAAGTGATAGATTCTTTAGGCGCTTGCTGCTTTCTTGCATGCTCCATCTTGATTTCTTTGATGTCTTTAATGCTTTTCTGAGGTGCATATTGCTGCCTGAGTCTCTCTATAATCTCAGCTAGAACAGAGTGTTCCTTAATGATGTCTGCAAATTTTCTCTGGATCACTTTATGCAGAGCATCATCCAGATTTGATCCAAGGTACTCTTTTACAGCATTTGGAACTTCAGATTTGATCGTTGAAATAACTTTTGAAGAGTTATCAACATCTTTCAGCTCTTTTACATCCTTTTCCAAATCAACAATTCTTTGATGGAGAGCATTAAGGGTTTCTAAGTCAAGAACAACAGTGGTTGAGGTTGTAGCTTCCTTAAGTAATGCGGCATCAGATAACAATTCAATTCCCTTGCTTCTTGCAACCTTTGCTAGAGCTTTTTTTTAACACAGACACACCAGGAGTATCTCGGATTTGAACACCAGAAGACTGTCTTTTACTAGCAGGGTTCTTGGTAGGTATAACTTTCTTAGTAAGCTCAGGTTCTTCTTCCTTTACGGTGACAAGAGTTCTCTTCTTCGAAGGAGAAGCATGTCTCTTGACTTTCCTTTTCACCTTGGGTGATGCTGCACCAGTGGCATATGCAAGAAAGTCTTATAGGCATCAGAGTCTAGCATTTGCTGATTAGTCATCCTGTTAGGAAGTAATGCTCCATATACTTGGAAGTCATCAAACTTGGAGACAAATCTCATAGCACCTACAATGTTGTCATCCAAGGCAGTATGCATAAACATTATGTACCTCATTGAAATTGACTTGTCTTTAGGGATGAAATGATGAATGCTATCTTTAGTGAATCTGGGATAGTACATCTTTTCTTGCTTTTTTGGTCTCTGTTCTCTATTTAGAATGTGATATTCCTAGAGAAGTTCGACAAAGTCAATATTCTTCTTATAGAACATCCCCCATAGAATTTAAGCTCTTGAAAGTCAGAGCTTGCCAAGACCTATAATTTTCCCAGATAAGCACTTATTGATGATTGCTGTAATGGTTCTCCAAGGTTGGTACATATGATCAACAAAAACTTCAGTGATAGATTTAATGTCTCCTTTATGGCCAAGTTCCTTAATGAAAGAGACAATTTCTTCATCTGACGAAAATGCATCAAACTCTTGAGTTGGAAGTCTAGGGCGGATCTGAAAGATTTCTTTTATACTTCCATGTTAAGAGTAAACCTTTTCTTATCAATCTTAAACATGTAAGAAGTAGAGTCTTTCTTGTTGATGGTGAACCAAAATTGATGCATATAAATCTCTAGAACATCTGCAATGATCAGGAAAGCAAGATGGCAGGTAGTAAGAGCTAGAGCATCCAAAACAACTTGATATGTAGGTTCTTTTTGAGTCTTTGCTGGATCAATTCTCATATTGCACTTGCCGATCTCGACTCGTTTCTCAAGTGGTACTAAAGCGTTGTCAAGAGCAACTTGTAGAGCGGCTGTAGTAGTCATCGTTCTTGCTAAGATTTGCCAAATATAGTTTATACACAAACAAATAGATATGTATTTTATCGAGTGACAATTTGGTTCATGTTGATTGATTTTAGATGCATGAAGGGAATTATAATTAGGGATCAGGCACAATTTATTAGGCTTTGAATTACAACACAATTAAAATTAATAACAGTCAGTGAATCACTATGGATTGATAGACAACTAAGCAGCTAGATTGATTACTAAGAAAAAACTACCCTAAATAAATTAATTAGTGAAAAACTTTAAGGTATAATTCGCCTAGTGAAATCATCATGTATAATTAGGCTAGTTCTATTGATTGTGTATAATTCGCCTAATGTTAACTACATATTTTGCCTAGTGAAAACCGTGTATAGTTCACCTAATGCAAATGTTTAATTCGCCTAGTGAAAATTGTGTATAGTTCGCCTAATGAAAATGTTTAATTCGCCTAGTGAAAATTTTGTATAATTCACCCAGTGAGAATTTTACATGTATAATTCGCCTAGCGAACTATTTAATTTGCCCAGTACAAGTTTATGTATACTTCGCATAGTTTAACAAGGCATATAGTTTGCCTAGTTATACCATCATATATAATTCGCCTAGACCAATTTTACACCAACACATTTTTCAAGTTCTCAAGCATCAAAATCATGTTAAACATGAACACTAGCAACCCTAAATATCATATGAACCATTTATCACATGAATTAACCATAAAAATTTCAACTTTTAGCCTGTTCGACCCATATGAACACGATATACCCAAAATTACAAGTTTTGATGCTAAATCTTGTTTTAACACACTTAAACTAACGCAAGCAATCAATGTATCACCCTTAAACACAAGCCTATGAACTTTTACAAGTTCTATCCCTTAAATCCAAACTTTCAACATAACGAATCACACAAAACACCTTTATATGTTAGCCCTATGGAAAAATATTTTAAACACGTGTTCTATACCCCTAATAAACCAAAACCCCTCAATCAATTTAAAGATTCACCCACTTTTTGACTTGAAGAACATTATACGTATATCTAGGGTTTTTCGAGTAAAAACAAGTGTATTTAGTGGATTCCTTTTGATTATGAGATGGTTAGGATATAATAAACATGTTTCTAGTTTACCTTGATGATTGAAAAGCACAAGTTCTTGATGTTCTTGGATGGGACGATTTTAATGAGAATGAAAGGGTGTGTTTGTATGTGATGTAAATGAGAGGGATGGTGGGGTTTTTTTTGTTAAAATCTTTAAGATTTTGGTAAAAATGCCCCCTAAGGTTTAATCACACTTCAATTTTCTTATACAACATTTCCTAAGGCAAAACTAAATGCACTATTGGCATAACTAGTCCTTATAGGTTTAGTTATCAAGATTAAACTTCACATTTTTCTATATAGTCCCTAAAAACATAAACACATAACATCTAAAGCCCAAATGAGTTAAAATTAATTACCTCCCCTTTAAATATTAATCCGTTATTGTTTAAAACCTTTTTCCTTTTATCACTTGATGAATTTTGAAAATAAGATTTCTCTTATTTTGACAAAAAACTGACACGTACATTAATTTGTATAAAGGAAGCACGGGTTGTGTTGTAAAGAAAACACAAGCCTTTGTATGAATATAAAGTAATTCATACCCGAGAAAAATTAATTTCCCGTTGTGAGGTCAAGTTTTCTTTTTGACAAAATACTTGCCTTTAAATTGAAGACCGGGTTGCTATCTGAGATAATGGCAAGCCATATGACATGTTTTAAAACATTTTAAACTTCTTCTCAAACTTCATTTATAGCCTCGTATCATTATTGAATGACATTTCTAAGGCCGTAAATGTTATCGATTTTCAGAAGACTTGTCATGAAAAATTTATTTTTGTATTTTTCTAATTTTTTAATTTTGTATTTTGTTTTCTGGTTTTATATTTTCATATTTTCTTTTTTTGAAAAATTTATATAAAATGAAAAACCTTTTTGGATTTTTATATTTTTTTATATATATATGATACACAGGATATACCACGAGTTGCCACCATTACTCGTCCTCTTCATGTGCCAGACTCTTTAGCGATTCAGGAGACATGCTTTTCATACCTAGCTTTTTGACCAAAAAGTTAAATCTTTCTCGTGGCAAAGGTTTGGTGAAGATGTCTGCCAGTTGATATTCGGTCTGGACAAAATATAGTTTGACTATTCCATTCTCCACTTGCTCCTTTATGAAGTGGTATCGTACATCAATATGCTTGACTCTCGAGTGTCGAATGTTGTTGCAGCATAGAGAAATAACACTTGTTGTCCCGGTACATAGGAATCTTATTGAATTTAAACCCAGAGTCTGATAGCTTTGATCTCATCCAAAGGATTTCAGTACAACACTCAGATAAGGCAATATATTCAGCCTCTGTACTCGAGATCACAGTGCTCTTTTACTTCTTGGAAGACCAGCTAACAAGTTTATTACCTAAGAATTGAGCACTTCCTGATGTACTACGTCAAGTGTCCTGACACCCCATGTGATCTGCGTCTGAATATGCTGTAAGAGGCATACAAGTATCCTTCGAGTACCAGAGACTCATGTTAATGGTTCCCTTTAGGTATCAAAAGATCCGCTTAACCGTATTTAAGTGCTTTTCGGTAGGCTTTGCCTGATACTGGGCACATAAGCAGACTGCATAAATAAGGTCGAGTCTACTAAACGTCAGATACATGAGGGATCCAATCATGCCACGGTAATGTGTAGCATCAACTGGTTTCCCCTATAGATCTGCATCCAGTTTATTCTTTTCCACCATATGTGTGTCTATAAAATTACTAGTGAGCATACCATATTTTTTTAATAATTTCATAAGCATATTTTGATTGGTAAGATGCCTCTAGGACTTTGAGAAATTTGTAATCCTAAAAAGAATGACATATGCCCCATCATTGACATATTGAACTTATTGGTCATAAGATTAGCAAACTCATCACACAGAGCAGTATTGGTTGATGAAAATATTATATCGTCGACATAAATTTATACTAGTAATAAGTCGTTTCCTACTTTCCTTATGAAGAGTGTTGGATCGACTACACCTTTAGAGAAATGTTATGAGATAAGGAAACTTGACAACATGTCGGACCATGCACGTGGTGCTTGTTTGAGACCGTAAAGGGCCTTTTTGAGCTTGTACATATGCGATGGATTGTCTTGATTAACAAATTCTTCTGGTTGAGAAACGTAGACCTCTTATTTGAGCTCGCCATTTAAGAAGGCCGTTTTTACGTTCATTTGGTAGATCGTCATATTCTTATTGATGGCATTTGCTACGAAGATACGAATGGTCTCTATTCTTGCAACTAGTGCAAATGATTCCTCAAGTCGATTCCCTCTTCTTTCCTGAATCCTTGAGAAACCAATCTAGCCTTGTTCTTGAGTACCCCACCAAATTTGTCTGTCTTGACCATGAAGATCCACTTCAATTTGATCAACATTACTTTATCTAGACAAGGCACCAATTCTTAAACTTGTAGTCTTTCAAATTTATGAATTTCTTCTTGTATCGCCTCAATCCATGAGGATTCGACATAGCTTCTTTGAAGTTCTCTGGTTCTACAGAAGTTAGGAAGGCATCAAAGTAACACCACATGGCATCAGTTTTGAGTTGCTATCTAGTGGAGACTAGTCAAGACGGGTTACCAATCACATTTGCTAATGGATGATCCTTAGTCCATTTACCAATCAGTTCTAATGAAGAGTGAGAGGACTGCACATTTGACGATGATTCTTGTGAAGTAGAAACATCATAAAGAGGTTCATGACATGGATTGTTAAAGTGTGCATTTAGTATTGGTTCTTCAACACCTTGTGAGATGATTGAGGATTGTTTTTGTTGGTTAGTTGATGAAGTACTTGATGAAGGTGCATCTTGATCAATGGTTATTGATGAAGGTGTAGCGGCTATTTCAACAGATCTTAGTGCAACAGCTACTCGAACTAGAGAAACAGCACTTGATGGAGGATTGAAGTATTCATCGAACATGGGTTGGAACAAACGATCCAAATCATTTCTCATTGGTGGATTAAAAGGCTGTTGAGGAACAAGGTTTGGTATGAGTTCAGAACTGGATGTTGCAAGAATCATTACTTGAAGTTCGGGTCCTGAATTGAATTGTTCAGAAGTCATCGCTGTCAACCCATTAAACATTACATGAATAGTTTCCATGATTTTCTAAAGTTCTTTTGTTATAGATTCTGAAAGCTTTCTTTGCGGGCGCGTAACCAACAAAAATACCAATATCGTCCTTTGCATTTAATTTACCCAAGTCCTCACTGTCATTGGTCGGATAACAGAGTGAACCAAAGACATAAAGAAACAATAAATCTGGCTTCTTGTCATGTATCAGATCATGTGGAGTTTTGTTGTATCGGAGATGGATCAAGGAACGGTTTTGGGTATAACAAGCTGTATTGATTGCTTCGGCCCACATAAATAATAGAGTTTTTAAAATTATGAACATTGTACGAGCAGCTTCCACTAGAGTCCAGTTTTGTCTTTCGACAATGCCGTTCTGTTGAGGAGTGCGAGCAATAGATGTTTGATGTGTGATGCTGACATTCTCATAAAATTCATAAACAGTCTGATTGACGAATTCAGTTCCATTATCTGTTCTAAGATTACGTACTGTGGAATTCAAACGAACTTGAATATTTTTTATGCATTTGATGATAGCGTCATGAGCTTCATCCTTTGATCTCAGAAATTTAACCCAAGTAAATCGTGAGTAATCATCAATAATCACCAAGATATATTTTTTCCCATTAATGTTATCCACATGCATTAGGCCACAAAGATCCATATGCAGAAGATAGAGTTTCTCTTGGTTAGTGTCTTCAGCTTTGGGTTGATGAGAGGATTTCTTGCTTTTGCCTAATGCACATGCTGAACACAGATGATCTTTCTTGAATTTAAACTTTGGAATGCCTCGTGCAAGACCGTCTTTGGCTAGCTTGTTAGGAGTACCAAAGTTGAGATTAGATAACCGATGGTGCCATAAATAGCTCTTAGTCTTTGAAGCTTTTGATAGTAGTCAGATAGGAGAAGTTTGTTAATACAAATAAACCGGCAAAAATGTTTATTTCTATTTCACGATCTTCGTTGTTTTATTGATGACAAAACTTGAAGTAACATTATGCTAAAACCTTTTCTAAAACACAAGTTTCACAAAATCACAAAGTGACATAAAAATGTGTATACATTATTTCATGTTAACCAAAACTATACACAAATATATTTTCTAATTTCACCTCTAATTACATCATGCATGACCTAATCAAATGCAGCAAATCCAAGGGTAATTGATATTTGCTAAAACACACATCTTTTGTACCCCGTAAAACACTATTAATCGGACTAAAAATGCTAAAATATGTTTTATTTTATTGCAAATATGTTTGTTTGGTATTTTTATGTCTTGCAGGTAAAAATGGTTGAAAACGGAGCAAAAACAGGTATTTACGGGTTCGTCACGATCAAGAGTGCTTATTATTCAAAATCAAGACAAAGTCGTGAAAAGTTCCCGAGCATACCAATGGAAAGAGTGCGAGAAAACGAGTCCAGCGGTGCCCTAGGATTTTCTTAGGCCAGCCCGTAACCCATTTAACGGGCCAGGCCAGCCCATACTTATTATGAACACAATGTTAAATCTGGAAAAAAAAAATATTATAGAGGAGTGACATCAGCATGACGTCACCATCATGTGCCTTTAATTAAATCCAATTTTATCATATGCCACTCCACTCACTTTCTATTGGCAAATCAATTTAGGACACGTGGCGAGGAAATTGGTATAATAATTCATATGCATTGCAAACTGATCTAATAAACAAGAGAAATTGCGTGCGAGGTAAGCAGTTATAATGAACATGTGGCATCCATTGAATGGTTCTTTTTGCTGAAGAAAGCTGGCAATCTGAGGACATACACACGAGAGCCAATGATTGGCTAGGAATGATTGGGTAGAATTACAAAAATGGCCCTTGTATTCCTATTTATACACTCCGCTCCCTTCATTTTTGGAGTAGTAGATTTTAGATTTTTTTAGTTTCCTCTTGTTTAGTTTAGCTTATTTCTTATGTTTTAGCTTATTTGTAATTTGGAGCTTATTTTAAACGCTTATTATGCTTATTGTAACAAGGATATCTTTAGCTTATTGGAATATTGGTTGGTGCTTATCGATATAGCTTATTTTCTTTTTCTTTTCTTTCTTTGTTATTCGAAACTAAAGCTTATCCTAGTGCTTATTCTATAGCTTATTGACTGAGCTTATTAAACAAATAGTCACGAAGTAAATAAGTTATTAAATAGCTTATTTACTTCAAGCTCTTATTTCGTTTATAAGTTCTATTCTATAAGATACAAATAAGCTTTCGGTTTATGCTTATTTTCGAATAAGCTAGTTGTTTAACTTTTCGTATCTCTTTTCTTGTCTTAGCTTATTTCTGAACTCGGTTAAGTTTGGTATTAGCTTATTTGTTCTTGTTCAAGCTTTTAGCAATTGCAATAGATTTAATTATCTTATTTTAGTGATTAAGATGTTGAAGTGCTTTTACCTTATTTGATTCCTAAGGTTGCGAATCTGTTTTTTTAGGATGTTTTTTTTAGTTTCGTATGCTTAATTGTCTCGTGTAGTCTCTCTAGTACTTAATCGAGTATAGTTTGTTTCGCTTGTCGTTTAGATTTGTCATCTTAAATGCTTGCTCATTGCTCATTTTGAAGAAGTTGTGCTATTGTGACTCAATCTGTAGGCTGATCGTTTGCTTTAGCTCATCAAATTTATTATTAGCTTGTTGTAGTAGAAGTTTGCTTAAAATGTGATTTGTAACTCATTCGATTTTGGGCTTTTAGTTTGATTTAGATTTTAGGCCATGATTTATAATAGTTGGGCCTTATTTGATTAGTTTTAGGGACTTGTTGGATTAAGTAGGCCATTTGGATCAGTTAAAGACTGGGCCTGCTATTAATTCGTAATTCACTGTTGGCTCAAGTAGTTAAAATTACAAATGTTGAATTGTCATAACAGTTTGTTTGTATTTCATGACTTTTGGTACCGGTCAACTCACGAGGCGCGGAATTTAGCTAGACCGAATTTAATTATTTGCTTTAGCTAAATAAACCGGGTGGTATTCGTTTCATTTGCGGCTCTTCAGTT
>BQNB010098321.1:0-25181 GCA_026074375.1 Tanacetum coccineum
TATAGTCCATGGTTGTTGATGGTTTCTTTTGTCAGACAGATGTATGGTCATCTGGATATTAGTACTTATGTTTCTAGTACATTGTAACCAATTATCTATGTGTTTATGGTATGGTAATGGTAGTTTGTTCTAAATGTGGTTGTTTCTTGTTTTAGGATAATATTTTTTGTCCTTTTCATTTAGGTTTTTGCTGTTTTTGTTTATGTGTATATGTTTGTTACTTTTGGTGCCATATCCTTAGTGATTGCCTTTTTTTATGGTGCATAATTCATTCTAATGTATCATACAATATACATAAGTTTTAATTTATGTCATGCTAATGACTTAGAGATGTGAGCACACAAACTGTTCATCCTGATGTATCATACAAAAGACATAAGTTTTTGACTACTTAATGTACATACATGTTTAGTTCTAGAGTTACAGTACTAAGTTTTAGAGTAGAGACACATCATAGAGTTACTGGTAGGCTGTTCAGGGATCATGTTTCATTTTCTTTACAACCTCAGAGGTTTCGGCCTGTGGATCAGTATTGAAGAGCGCCTTTCGCACAAATGAGTGTGGCACTTTAGGAGGTTCATCTTCCTTCTAGATCTTTATTGGTTCTTGTGTCTGGGGTGTGTTGATTGGGGTTCCTGGGACTCGCCTGTATTACCTTCTATGACCTCAGGTTGATTGCTAGTTGTTGTTAATAAAGCAGGACTAGGGGGCTTAGATAGTTGTAGATGTTGTGGTTGTCTTGTAGTCATTGTTATAGGTGCAACTCCTTCGGGTGGTGGTACAGGTAAGGGGAGGGTAGTATTTTTGAAAACCCTATCTATAACAAAGTCTCGCTTCCATGAGGTACTTCCGGTATCAAAGTGGAATTGGAACGTGTGTCTAGTACCCTCTAGGTCTTTTAAAGTAGATAGAAGTCGGTAGGGATCCTTATCAGCGAGTAGTTCGTTGCAATCTCTTGTTAAGGAATTCGCCTGGTCACTGAAGCACGTTACATATATAGTTGTTGTCCCATCACTTATAATTTCCTTGAAACAGTAACTGTTGTAACTCATATATTAGTATATTTTTTAACTGTTAGAAGTATAGTGTAAATATTTTATTAAATGTCCTAGTAGTATAGCGTAAATATATTATTACATGTAGACTGTGGTTGACTGAGGTCCGTGGTCTTTGCACCTAGGAAGCGAATCCCCCTCATACGATTGTCAACTTCGTTATCGGTATCGTAAATGTATAATTGCAAAAATCGTGGCGGTTCCCCTTCCGCTGGACATAGTGACCCTATCCAATGATACAGTTGGCCAAAAATCTTGAATACATATGGTCTACGACCATTGTTGATCGAATCATCTATATGTGTATCTAGCGACGTCATACTAAACACTTGGTTATATGCTCTAATATTCTCCATAAAGTGACGATCTTCAAGCAATAACTTTATATATTCAGGGTAGATTTGGTACGTGCGCAAGGTAACTCGACCTCCTTTGCAACAACGATTATAACCGGGATGTGCCCCTCTTGCATTGTTCTGTAAGCGCTCTTCATACCAAAACATGGCTCCACAGTGCTGACAACTATGGGTACAACCTCCAATGTGCTTATATTCCAGTAGTGGCCCAGAGGCACGTGGTCGGGTATTCAAACTACTACTGCCAACTGTAAATTCCCGCCTAGTACGTGACCGAACATTGACGTTAGGAGCAGCGTGTGCTAAATGTGTTGACACAGGTACGACTGGTTGTCGACTTCCTGATATAAACAGAGGTATATTAGAATATGTATTGCAAAACAAATTTGAAAGGCAACAAAAAATATTATAACACTAAAACCAAAAATTCACAAAAAGGCATCCTACTCTTTAAATACTACTTAAAGAGCCAAGGACCCAAGACTCCAGTACAATATACTAAACAAACGAAAGAAAAAATACAACACGAAAGCTACAAAAGACCACACAAATTGGACTTAAGAGACAACACAATAGAACCTCACAAAACTGCACCAAATGGATAGCCAAAGTACACCATTGGAAGTAACCACTAGCTATTGTACCTAGCCAGACAAAAGGGTAGCAACAAAAAGGACATGACATACATCAATAAAACATAGAACTAGAGTGACTGGACACACTCCCACATTGAAACAGAGCTGCTGATATCACTGAGATATACAAAATAACCTGTTGCATACAGAAAACCCAAAAACTACCACTCCATAAACATCAGTGGAACTAACCGCGCCAGGAAAAAAAGACAAACTAAAAAACTGGAACCATATTACTGTAGACGACATTTACTTGGGTCCCGAAGCCATTGATGCCAATCTAACACTTTATATTTATTCGATCTTCTCACAATCTATTCGTAGCTTTTTAGTTGGATATCTTGAACAATTTTATTAGTACTTGAAACCTTTTGGCCAAACACACGAACATTCCTTGCTTTCGAAATGAAATATCTTGACCACACAACCACTTGCCAAACACGAGAAAGGAAAGTGGGGACATTAACATTTCCATTAGATGCAAAAAATTCATCAATAGAGAACACGTTAACATCCCTCACCTTCCACCAATTAAAAATCTTTTCCCAAACGCTCATAGCTAAACCACAAGTGGTCAAACAATGAGCACAAGTCTCCACCTTGTTGTTACAACTTGGACAAAGAACCGAGTCCAAATCAATGCCTATTCTATCTAACTCGACACGAACCGGAAGTCTTCCTTTGAGCGCCCTCCACACAAAAATGTTAACTTTCTTAGGAACTAACTTGTTCCACAATGTCTCTTGTCCTCCACTATCCGCGTGAATAATTTTTTCCTCCACCAATCTTGATAAGTCTTTGACCGTGAACTTCCTGTCTTCTCCAAGCGTCCATCTCCATTTGTCCCTATAATCATTAAGAATAATAACGTTTTGCAACACCCCTAAAAGCTCCTCTAATTCCTTGTTAATCCTACATCTAATTTCTCTAATCCAATCCCACTCCCAACACCACGTGCCGTTAACCCACGACCCTTTTTCTAACATACTACTCTCCTTCCTCCTATCTAAATGATATAACCTAGGAAATCTATCGCAAAGTCTCTGATTATCAACCCACCTATCTACCTAAAACGTAATATCCCTCCCATCACCCAAAATCCCACCCTAAGAGGAAGTGAACTCTACCCCTACCCTATTAATCTCTTCGCCAATCTTTACAATGTCCATCTAACCCCCCCCCCCTCACAGCCACCCGAAACCCTCGCACCCAAAGTCCTACTATCGCCCATACCCCCTCATAACGTCATGAATGCTCTTAATTACTCTAACCCATAAACTCCCACCCTCCGTCCTAAATCTCCCCCACCACTTATCTAACAACGCCAAGTTTTTTGCCCTTAAAGACCCTACATTGAGACCCCCCTCCCTAAAAGAAGTAAGAACTGAATCCCATTTGACCTAAAACATTGTTTCCCCTCCCCCACCCTACCCCAAAAGAATTTTTTCCTAATACTCTTAAGATTTTTAATAACACTCAAAGGCACGCGAAACATCGAAAAGTGATACAAAGGCAAGCTACCAATAACTGATTTTACCAATGTTAGACGACCCCCGAACGATATCGTTTTAGCTTTCCAATCTGTAAGCCACTTTTTGAATTTCTCCACAACCGGACCCCAAGACTTAATACGCCTCATGTTTTCTCCAACTGGGACCCCTAAATAAGTAAACAGAAATTCCCCAACACCATACCCCATCCATCTCGCCATCTCTGTCAGCTCTTCCTCATTTAACCCAATGCCATAAATGTTGCTTTTGTTGTAATTTACTCTAAGCCCGGATACTTCTTCAAAGCACTTCAGAATACACATTAACAATTTAGCATTCTCTTTATCCCATTCTCCAAAGAATATCGTATCATCCGCATATTAAAGATGAGACACCATAACATTGTTATCCCCTACCACAACACCTCTAAAAATGCCTTTCTCCGCTGCCTCAGATACAATCGCGTTTAGACCCTCCGCCGCCAATATGAATAAAAAATGGGATAACGGATCCCCTTGTCTAACTCCCCTTTCTAGCCCAAACTCCTCCGAAGGATATCCATTAACTAGAATGGACATCGATGATGACCTAATACACGTATCCACCCATTTAATCCACTTATTACCAAAGCCCATTATTCTCATAATGCCAAGTAAGAATCTCCAATTAATACTATCATAGGCCTTCTTGAAATCAACTTTAAAAATTCCATCGTCTCATTAGAAATAAGAACCGCATCAAGAATGTATCTTGCTTTTATAAACATTTTTTGCACTTCCCCAACTACATCTCCCACCACACGTTTAACTCTTTCAGCCAACAATTTAGCAATGATTTTGTAGTAGCACCCGATAAGGCTAATAGGCCGATAATCACCAAGACCAATAGGATCCGCCACCTTAGGGATAGTAGTGACAAATGACGCACTACACCCCCTCGATATTTTCATATATTCCCAAACCCATGCAACCGCACCTAAGAGATCTGGTTTTATGATCTCCCATACTTTTCTAATAAACTTGAAATTAAAACCATCAGGCTCTGATGCTTTATCCCCACCACATCCAAAAATTGCTTCCCACACCTCATTTTCACTCAAAATCATCTCTAATCTTTGAGCGTCATCCACCGAAATTCTTCCAACTTTAGAGCTACAAAAAATAGGCCGAGATTTCCCCGCTTCAGAAAATAAACTCCTATAGTGTCTAGCCATTTCTGCTTTGATTATCATGGGGTCCTCGTACCACACTCCATTAACCAAAAGCCCTCTTAGATTACATTTGTTGTTTCTCCTCTTCATGAAAGAATGAAAGAACTTTGAGTTTTCATCACCCTCTACGTCCCACCTGATTCTAGCCTTTTGATGAAGCATGTTACTGTACTCCTTTTCCTTTTCCATCCACCGCTTTCTTATCTCCATCCAAATATCCCTTTCATTGTCACTCAAGCCTCTCTTTTCCGCCTCTAATTCCCACTTCATAACCTCGTTCTTTAAGTTTTCAATACTCTCTTTATGATCTCTAAATCTATCTTTACTCTAAACCCTAAGACTGGCCTTAACATTTTTCAGTCGATCTCGGAAAATACAATCCGGACGAATGCTCCTCACGTTTTTCTTCCATGCCCCCTCTACAATGCCAAGAAAATCATGTTCTTCTAACCACGTGTTAAACACCCGGAAAGGTTTTGGACCGAAATCCAACTCCACGTCCTTAAGCACAATCGGGCAATGATCTGATTATCTTCTATCCAAAGCAATGACCAAAAGATTACCCTATAACTCATTGAACTCCTTGTTCAACAAAAATCTATCTAGCTTACTAAATTTCACTCCATCATCACTTACTTTAGTGAACTTCCTCCCCCTATTAGAATCTCGACTAATCTCATGTCGTTAATGAAATCATTAAATTTCGTCATTTTCTTTATATTTAACTACGAGTTAAGTCTATTGTCAATTTTCCTAACTACGTTTAGGTCCCCAAAAATGCACTATGCTCCCTGCCATCTATACATCAAACTAGAGAGCCTTTCCCATAAGGAAGATTTTTGTCGACCCACATGAGGTCCATAAATACAAACCAAAAACACGTCCTCGTCCTTCCCTTTCCAAGAACCCTTAACCGCAATAAATCTCTCGTCCTCGATCGCCTCTTTACATGCCAAAATTCTCGTATCCTAAATTAACAAAATCCCCTTAGAAAATCCGTTAGCGGGCAGCTAAGAAAAACCAAAGACTTTATTCCCCCAAATGTCCTCAATCCAATCGTCATCCACCACCCCGCACTTGGTCTCCTGGATCCTTATAATATCCGGTTGTTCAACCCTTTTTTCTCACTATCACCCATTCCCTGAATATTTATAGAAATCATCTTCATAAATAACAATAATATAAGGAAATTGTGAACAAGGCCAGAAATACCCTACAACTGATCTTGAAGATCAATAGGTCCCACCGCCTTGTTACCAGCATGCTCACTCTTTTCCTGCTTTTCCTCCTCAGATAATCTCCAAGAAATTCCTATAAGCTCTTAGATTTCTTTAACCTGTTCCATATTGACGTTGCATCTGTCATTGTCGTATACAAGTGTACTTGAACCTAATTGTCAGTTTGAAGAACTACCAGCATGAACAGTAATGGGGCATTACCATCGTGTCGACTGCTGGTAGTAGAAGATGTAGACCGTGACCATGATTCACTACCTATTATAGTCAAAAACACATAACCAATTACAAACGAAAGCATGAAATAAAAGTAGATAACACTTACTAATGCGGTCGTTGTAATACTTCTACACGAAGTTTTACAACTCCCTAGGCAGAGTACCTAACTGTTGATCCCACGCCTTGATCGATTCTTTACGTAGTAAAGTGTTTGTTACCTTGGATGAATCCAAAATAACAATGGTTGAGACTTTGTATGTATACCAAAGTGTATGCGGAATCTACACTTTGATACTCTAGAGATGTTTATCAATGGAACAGTAATAAACAAACAAACAATGAAGTAATAACAAACTGCTTCAATATTATTAGAATAATAATACGAGTACTCTTGAAGTACTAGGGTTACAACCTTGAAGCTATCACAATCAATTTCTAAAAGTATTCATCTAAGTGTATCTATATCTAAACCAAGGATCTCCTTTTATAGAACACAAGGAGTCCTTTACAAAGCTAACTACCTATCTTTTAGGATCAGTTACAAACAACCCTTAATAATCCCCATGCATACTTATCTCCAAGTCAACAGCTTTGACCATCAGCAGTATTAACTCTTTGTGGTTCCTTAAACTGAATGGATCTTTGCAGCCTCTAAAAGGATGATAGCCTAGATGTATAAATACAACAGACTATGTAGAAACAATGACTTGAATACAATATGTTAATGCGGAATCTTTCTAAGACCTAATATGCATATCCATCACAAGAAGCAACACCACTAAGATCTATATTCTAAGTTTCATACAATTATAAATAAACATAATAGAAGGTTTAGCCAAACATGTTAAAGATAAAGCAAGTATAGATAAGAATCACACAACAAGACATATTGAATGATTAAGATAGTCTTACTTGATTAAAACATAAATTGAAGGAAGTACAATAGGGTTTGGGACCTCAGAATAGAGTTAGGAATGCAAATCCAGGTCACGCAAGACAGATTAAGTGTTACAACTGCAACGGTATAGGCCACATAGCAAGGAACTGCACTCAGCCCAAGCGACCACAGAACTCATAATACTTCAAAGACAAGATGTTGCTGATTTAAGCTCAGGAGAATGGAGTGGCAGTGGATGAAGAGAAGTTGCTATTTATTGCAGGTGGATAAGACAATGCTGTTGATGAAGATGTGGATGAGCAACCAGTTCAGAACTTAGCACTCAATGTGGATAATGTGTTTCAAGCTGATGACTGTGATGCTTTTGATTCTGATGTTGATGAGGCTCCTACTGCACAGACTATGTTCATGGCAAATCTCTCATCCGCAGATCCTATTTATGATGAAGCCAGTCCGTCATAAGATTCAGACATTCTATCTGAGGTACTAGATCATGACAATTATCAGGATGCTGTTTGTGAACATCATGAAGTACACGAGATGCATGACGATGTACAACCAAACTACATTGTTGACTCACATGCTGATTATATGAGTGATAGTAATATGATTCTGTATGATCAGTATGCAAAGGACAACGCAGCGCCAGTTGTACAAAGTAATGTATTGATAACGCCTAAATTATACATATTTTCGGCGGCATTATTTGCATTTATTTGATCATTTCTCATGAAATTTTGGTACTTAATCAAGTATATTTGCTATTATATGTTCTAGGTACATGTCGTGGAAGAATACGGAAGACTACATGAATAATTGAAGCTTAAACGAAGAAATAACTCAAACTTAGAGCTTCCCGACACATGTTCACTGTTTTGGTCATAACTCGGTCATACGAACTCGGATTGAGTTGATTCAAGCGGCCACGGAAAGAGAATTAAAATATATACAACTTAGAAAAATGTTCACAAGCTGAAATATTACTAAAGCAACCGGTTTTACAAATGAGTACAACATACTTTAGATAAATGCAATTAATTCGCGAATCTGGCCCATAATCCATTCACATACATTCTCAACTTGGTCCCCAAGTAATCTCTAGCCTATAAATACCTCCCTATGATGCTTGGGACGAAATCATCTCTTATCATATCATCACATACAAATCTCAAGAAGAAGATCCAAGAAAATGCCAAAGTACGGCACACTTTTCTCTTGTGCGTCGCACTTCTGATCGAGTTCCCAAAACCGCCGCATAATATTTCTTGTGCGCCGCACTTTCGTTCAAACTTCCTAAAGAAACGGTTAAGTCCCAATAAATGCTGAGTGCATTAACTCCCTAAGTACGCCGCACTTTTTATAAAGTGCGCCGCACTTCTGACCCGATTTCAGCCTATAAATAGAGGTATAATCCACCCCATTTTACACACACTTACATATCCTCACACACACTTTTACAAAAACTCTCTCATCATTCAACTACAAATTTCAAGGGTGGTGACAGCACCTTAAGGGTTCGGGTCGATTAGAATCAATAGCTTGGGTTTTAGAATAGTTTTCGTTTGGGAGAACTTGTAATCGCCTTCTTTGATCTTGTAAACGTTGGTATAATTTCTACAACTCTTTAAATATGAAGTTTTCTGGAATTTATATGATTGTTATGATCTTCTTCTCTTTGATTATGAAGTAGTAATCTTATGTTTGTTTGGGTATAATGTGATCTTTGATATGGAGCATTTGGATATGTGTTTATTGAATTGGTAAAAAACTATTTTATAAGAATATAGGCCAAAAGGGTTCTTTTATACATGTGTTCTATCAATTCATTTAATATATTGGTTATAATAACTTATAAAGGCCGAAAGGATTTGTTGTTATTAATCGATATAATCACTAGTTATATTTAAAGGCCGAAAGGATTTATAACTTGTGATAACTCTATTTTAAACACTATTCCAAACACATCATTATCTAAGTGATCATTGCCTAAACAAACATACCTTAATCATTTGATTGAATCATCTTTTAATTGCTTTCGTTATAATATCCGATATATGCAAGATTTGGTTAATTTGATCCGTGACAATCTTATTAACCTTAGCACCTTAATTACAAACTGTGAAAACTTCAATTCCTGTAGAACGACTTGGACTTACATAAAGCTATACTATACACGAACGGGTATACTTCCCGAGTGTTGTGTTTTTAGTAAAAATCGGTATTTCTAGTATTATAAATTTAAAGCTTGGAAAACACACATCAAGTTTTTGGCGCCGCTGCCGGGGAATTGTTTAAGTTATTATAGTTTGTTGCTTGTTTTTGGTGCTAAATTGTTTCTTGTTAAGTTGTCTACTGTTTTGCAAATCAAAATTTTCAAACTCGCCGTACCGTTTTCTGGCAAATGGAAACCAAACATCACTTTTTTTCCAGGAAGTACGCCGCACATCATGTTTGTGCGCCAGTTTTCCTGAAAACCCAGAAAGTACGCCGTACTTTCTGTAAATTTTCACAAACATAATCTTATTTCAAAAACCAAAACCCCAATCTGCTAGTCTTAGGTTCTATAATCATTTGGAATTGTATTTTATCTGATTATATGCCTTGTGTATTTGTAATTATCTAGTTTATAATAATATTCGAAAAATAATATAAAATTTCCAGAAAAGTCGGCGCACTCTTTCTAAAGTACGCCGTACCTATAAAAAAAAAATCTTTTATTTATTTATCCTTATTTGCTATATATAATTAAAATAATATATATATATATATATATATATATATATAAATAAAAAAAATATATGAAAATAATTTCCTTTATTTTGAATATTATCCTCTTAGCCTTAATTATATATATAAAAATGTCTTTTTGCAAAATGCTTAACATATGTATAAATCCTCTATCTTTCGGAAAATAACTTATGAATCTAATATATAAATTAAATAAAAATTTAATAACAAGGACTTGTAAATTTAAAATTATCCAAAAAGAATCCATTGAGATCGAATCACTCAAATCTTCAACTCATCATTCCTCCATTAACGAATTTGTCGTCATAAATATACCCGAAGAGGATGTCAAACCCAAACAAATAATCCTAGATCCTGATGATCAGCCTATGTGGGAAATTGCTAAGACTATAGCACCGACTCCTAATTCTGCCATTATTCAACTCGATGTTGATGACAACTTTGTTATCAATAGTACCCACTTGAAAATGATTTTAGAAAATAAATTCGATGGTTATCTGCGGGCCGATCCGCATGACCACATTCGTGAATTTCTCGCAATCTGCAACATGTTCAAATACGGTGAAACTTAGAGTGAAGCCGTAAAGCTTTTAATATTTCCTTTTTCCTTGTGCGATGAAGCTAAAACTTGGTTTAACGAACTTAATGAAGAGTCTATAACATCGTGATAACAAATGAGAAAAGCTTTTATAAACAACTTTTTTCCACCTTTGTTATTTAACCACCGTTTACTTGAAATCAAAAATTTCTCACAAAACGTATGTGAAAGTATAACCGACGCTTGGTTACGACTCAAGAACATGCTTAAAAAATGCCATGGGCACGGTCTGACCAAAAGAACTATTATTTAAATATTCTATCATGGTCTAGACAAACCCACTCAAGGAATCCTGGACATAACTGCTAGAGAAATCTTCCTCTACAAAACTCCAAATCAAGCTTTTCAATTTCTTGATAACAAAGTCCTTTTCGAACATGATTGGCCCGTTAAACAAACATCATCAAAAATATGTTTCCTTCGCCGATGGAAGTGATAGTAATACTAATAATTCTCGATTTATGGAAAAATTGAAGGCTATGGATTCTCAAATTATAAGCTTAAATAAAGAATTGCAAGATATACGTAACAAATACAATGAGCTTAGATATGGAAATGCTTCTAAAAACCACCTGAACGATGACACTCCGATGTGTGAATGTCATGAAGTAAATTACATCCAATCTGAAGAAAATCAAAACCGAAATTCTCATGATTCGTACTCTCATCAATCCTATCATGATCCTAATGATTCCGAAAAATCGCTCACAAAATTAAACAATGAGGTGAAAAATGATCTCAAAGATTTCAAAAGCTGTATCCATAGCATGAGGACCATTCATGATAAACTTTTTGATCGAGACGATGGTAAAACCACTGGTGTTTTACCTAACAAAAAGTCTAAACCTATCAACCAAGAACCTCAATCTAAAACTAATTTTGAAAAATTAATGACTAAATCCTTGGATGATCAAAGAGTTACAAGTATGCTTTTCAAGAACAACGTTAATGATATGATTTAAAAAATAAAGCAAAATGAAAAGAATTTCCAATTTAAAATTAAAAAGATGGAAAGAAAAATGGATGAGTGGTCGAAATCTCAAAACATATCTTTAGAACAAACCGATAGGACTAAAACACAACCTCCTCCTCAAGCTCACACCGAGCAAGTGAATGTCGTATTCACCGGGAGTGGAAAGCTCTTTTCCAGGATGGATCCTGCGAAAGGACTCAAAAAGATTCATCACTCTAATTATTACGTTAACAATAAAATAAAAAAAGATAAACCTATTAAGACAACAAAAAAGGCTATCATGTGGTAAAAACAAAAGAATATTCATTTCATGAATATATTCCAAAAATACCATATCCTCAAGCTTTAAGAGTGGATCATTCCCACTTAAACCGTATCATTAAGGAATCTTAAATCGAGTAAAGTATAGTAATAATAATAATAGTAGTAATAGTAAATAATAATAAACCTATAAAATACTAATATATATATATATATATATATATATATAACAAAAAGAAAACTTTGCAGTCTTTAAGAATGTCACGCATTCGGCCGGTGTGTCGCGTATCTCGATTTCTGCATCCAAAAAGAAATTTATCAAACATTGTGGGTGTGTTCGCTGGAAACCCTAACAAGACTATAACTTGTCCATTCGGGACACCGAGGGGTTTAAAGGCTTGTTGCATGCGCTAAATGCAACTGTGGTGCCTACGAAAGTACGCTTTAGTATTTTACGGTTTTCATAGTTGTGTTTATTTTACAGATTAAATAAAACAGGTGGACCTTGGATTGGTGGTTGGCATTTTACACTTAAAGACTTATATAATTAGAGTATTATATTACATGTGGTAGAATACACATGCTTGGTGCTTCGTTTCGTGCCATATCCTTCATAATTCAGCCAAGCACTTATGAGCCCCGGGAAGTTTCAATTTTACGCACAATGCTCTACTTAAGGGTGGAGGAGCTCTCTCTCCTCACAAAAAAAAAAGAACGTAATGAAATCACACAAGGATAACTCCAATGTAGCTATATCTCTCTATGCCCCGGGAAGTACCGTTTTCCCTTAATTTTCCCTATTTTCTATATTTATCAGTTCTCACATTGAGGGTAATGTTCAACTTAAGTGTGGAGGGGTAGCAAATAGGAAAAATTAATCATGTCCCTACATGTTTGCCCTGCAGAAATTTTCAAATTTTCAACTGATATTTTCTAGAAGATTTAAAAATTTTAAAAATTTATATATTGCTTTTCCAAAAACTAAAAAAATGCATACGCTTAATAAGGCAAATCCAACCGGATTGACATTTTAACTACACAAAATCAACCCACTTAAATTGTAAGGTTCGCCTCTAGATCTAAAGGAATTCGGGTATCCATCTTTGATACCCAAGATAATTTTTGCCTTTAGCTTGTTCGAGTTAGGGTTGAATGCAATCATATGTGTCTATTCCGTCGTTACGGATGTGTATGTATAGTCTTTGTCTCCTTTTCTGGAACATTAATACTGGTATAAAGTTATATGAGTGGGCCGGTAATTTAGTAGCTCCAGAACCTGTGCTTGATCATCATTTATTAGACCGCGGTGAGGTTAATTTATAGACAAAGTCGTATGATAAGAGGTGAAATAAATCCCTATGCAATCATGTATCTGCAGCACTAGCTATTAGTGTTGAGATCCCCAATGTATCCAAAGAGCAAGAAAAATGTGCTCAATGAAGAAGAAGCTTTGTGCCAGCCTTAGTTATCTCAGTATCTGTTATGAAAAAAAAGAAAAAAAATAATAAAAGGGAAAAGAAAAAAATAATAAAAGTTCAAAGTATAAGGCAAAGTTCTGGCACATGGAATTAAGTATATGCTATTCACCCTCATCGTTATCATATTTTGCCTCTTTGAGATTTATGTCTAGGTGCTCACGCCGCAACGGGCATGTTTATGTGTCTAGTACAAGCATATGGTAGCGACCTAGATTATGTCTGTGCAATTGAGTGACTTCACAAATATAAAACCCTATCTGAGTGACTCGTGTGAATTTAAAAATAAACACTTTCCCTATGTGAGGTGCTCTGTTATGAGTAATGCTACAACCACATAATTTTTACAAAAAACTTTCCACAAAATGAGGTGTAACAATATGATTTGACATGAAACAACTTGTTTTCTCGCTTTAATTGCTTAAGGGTAAGCAATAGCTTAGTGTGGAGGGAACCCTCGTAGAGTAAGTGTTCATGGGTCCTTTAGACTACAAATACTTATGACTATGATGTTTTATGTATGTTAATGAGTTTTGGAAGGTCTTATAATGTTTCAGATCGATGTAATTGAGTTTTTAGTAGAAAAGGGTCTCTTGGAGGGTGATAACGCCTAAATTATACATGTTTTCGGCGGCGTTATATATATATATTTGATCATTTCTCGTGAACTTTTGGTACTTAATCTAGTATATTTTCTATTATATGTTCTAGGTATGTGTTATGGAAGAAAATGGAAGATTACATGAAGAATTGAAGCTTAAACGAAGAAGTAAACTTAAGCTGAATGCTTCCCGACAGTTGTTCACTGTTTTGGCCATAACTCGGTCATACGAACTCCGTTTTAGTTGGTTCAAGTGGCCACGCGAAGAGAATTCAATTATCTACAACCTTGAAAAAGGCCAAGTGCTGAAGTTGCAGAAAGTGTGGCATTTTTACCCAAAGTGAGGCGCACTTTTTAGTTTGTGAAAAAATTAAAGGCAATTAAATGCTAAGTGCATTAACTCACGAAGTGCGTCGCACAAATAAGTTTATGTGGCATACTTTTGCCCCTGAAAAGCCTATAAATACCCTCTTAATCTCTCTCATTTCACACATCCTCACCCTCAAACCCTCAATTCGTTTGGAACCATTAGAATAGGTGTTTTTGGTGATTTTGTCTTGACAAACCAAGGAACCAAACACCCCCTTCAAACCACCATCACCACCATCATCTACCACCACTATCCACCATCAAATTCAATATTTTAATCCATCCAAGGAGGTGTTAGTTAAGTGTAATTCGAATCTATAAGCGACCGTGACAGAATTGTTCATAGTTTTCGGGTTTTACTTTGAATATAATAAAGTGTTCTTGGGAAATTCTTGTGAAAGCACCATCATTTGCTCTTGGAATTTGGTATAATCTTGTTTATCCTTGGAATATGATTATTATTGGATTGTTTGAGTTTATAATGTGTTTTATTGCTTCTTTGATTATGGAGTAGTAATCTTTTATTTGTTTGGGCGATATGTGATCTTGGATATAGAGTGTTTTGATATGAGTTTATTGAATTGGTAAAACATATTTTATATAAGAAAATAGGCCGAAAGGTTTCTTTATTCATGTGTTCTATCAATCTATCTAATATATTGGTTATTATAACTTATAAAGGCCAAAAGGATTTGTTGTTATTAATCGATATAATCACTAGTTATATTTAAAGGCAGAAAGGATTTATAACTTGTGATAACTCTATTTTCTAAACTTATAAACACTATTTCAAACACATCATTATCTAAGTGATCATTGTCTAAACAAACATACCTTAATCATTTGATTGAATCATCTTTTAATCACTTTCATTACAACATTCGATATATGCAAGATTCAGTTAATTTGATCCGTGACAATCATTTTAGCCTTAGCACCTTAATTACAAACTGTGAAAACTTCAATTCCCGTGAAACGGCCTAGACTTACCTAAAGCTATACTATACACGAACGGGTATACTTTCCGAGTGTTGTGTTTTTAGTAAAAATCAGTATTTATAGTATTATAAATTTAAAGCTTTAATAACACATCAAAGTTTTTGGCGCCTCTGTTGTTTAAGTTGTTATAGTTTGTTGCTTATTTCTGGTGCTATTTTGTTTCACAAAATTTTTTTCAAACTTGCCGTACCGTTTTCTAACAAACAGAACCCAAAAATCGTTTTTTCTTCAGGAAGTACGCCACACATCCTATTTGTGCACCGGTTTTCTTAAAAACCTAGGATGTACACCGTACTTTACCCAAGTACGCCACACTTTCTACAAATTTTCACAAACAGAATCTTATTTCAAAAACAAAAACCAAAACCCTCAATCTGCTAGTCTCAGGTTCTATAATCATTTGGAATTGTATTTTATCTGATTATAAGCCTTGTGTATTTGTAATTATCTAGTTTATCATAATATTCGAAAAAAAACACAAAAATTCTAGAAAAGCCAGCGTACTTTTCCTAAAGTACGCCGCACTCTATCTATCTGAAAAAAATTATTATCTATTTATCTTATTTATTTAGCCGGTAGTTGTTAAGTTATAATTAAATTAAAATATATATATATATATAAATCTATAAAAATAAAAAAATATATATATGAAAATAATTTACTTTATTTTAAATATTATCCTATTAGTCTTAATTATATATATAAAAATGTCTTTTTGCAAAATGCTTAACGTATGTAATAAAATCCCTATTTTTGAGAAAAACAAACTTGTGAATCTAATATATAAATTAAATAAAAATTTAATAACAAGGACTTGTAGATTTAAAATTATCCAAAAAGAATCCATTCAGATCGAATCACTCAAATCTTCAACTCATAATTCCTCCGTTAATGAATTTGTCGTCATAAATATACCCGAAGAGGATGTCGAACCCAAACAAATAATTCTCGATCCTGATCAGCTTGAGGGAAAGTGCTAAGTCAGTAGCACCGACTCCTAATTCTGCCATTATTCAACCTCGATGTTGATGACAACTTTGTTATCAATTGTACCCACTTGAAAATGATTTTGGAAAATAAATTCGATGGTTATCTGCGGGCCGATCCGCATGACCACATCCGTGAAATTCTCGCAATCTGCAACATGTTCAAATACGGTGAAACTCAAAGTGAAGCCGTAAAACTTTTAATATTTCCATTTTCCTTGTACGATGAAGCTAAAACCTGGTTTAACGAACTAAGAGTGTCTATAAACCCGTGGGGAACAAATGAGAAAAGCTTTTATAAACAAATTCTTTCCACCTTCGTTATTTAACCGTCTTTTACTTGAAATCAGAAGTTTCTCACAAAACGTATGTGAAAGTCTAACCGACGCTTGGTTACGACTCAAGAACATGCTTCGAAAATGCCATGGGCATAGTCTGATCAAAGGAACTATTATTCAAATATTCTATCATGGTTCTAGACGAACCCACTCAAGGAATCCTGGACATAACAGCTGGAGGACATTACCTTACAAAACTCCAGTCAAGGCTTTTCAATTTCTTTTGACAAAAGTCCCCTTTTTTGGTCCATTAAATCTAAAAACGAACATCATCGAAAATCTATTTCCTTTGCCGATGGAAGTGATAGTAATACTAATAATTCTCGATTTATGGTAAAATCAAAGGCTATGGATTCTTAAATTATAAGCTTAAATGAAGAATTGCAAGATATACGTAACAAATACAATGAGTTTAAAGAAGGAAACGCTTCTAAAAACCACCTGAATGATGACACGCCGATGTGTAAACATCATGAAGCAAATTACATCCAATCTGAAGAATATAAAAACCGAAATTCTCATGATTCGTATTCATCATCCTTCTTGATCTAATGATTCCAAAAAATCACCACAGAATTAAACAATGATGTGCAAAAATGTAATTCGAAATTTCAAATATGTTATCCGTCTAGCTTGGGAAAACCATGTCCATGATAACTTTTTGATCGAGATGATGGTAAAACCACCGGTGTTTTACCTAACAAAAAGTCTAAACCTATCAACCAAGAGCCTCAATCTAAAACTGATTTTGAAAAATCAATCATAAAATTCTTGGATGGTCAAAGAGTTACAAATATGTTTTTCAAAAACAATGTTAACGATATGATTTTAAAGATGAATCAAAATGAAAAGAATTTTCAAACTAAAATTTAAAATATGGAAAAAAAAATTGATGAGTGGTCGAAATCTCAAAACGTATCTTCAGAATATACCTATAGGACTGACCCACCTCCTCCTCAAGCTCACACCGAGCACGTGAATGCCGTATTTACCGGGAGTGAAAAGTTTGATTATTCTTTGAAAATTCAAAAAGATCCACCACCTCCTATTATCGTTAACAATAAAATCAAAAAAGATAAACCTATTAAGACATCGAAAAAGGGCTATCACGTGGTAAAAACAAAAGAATATCCATTTCGTAAGTATATACCAAAAATCCCGTACCCTCAATGTTTAAGAGTGGATCATTCCCACTTGAACCGTATCATTAAGGGATCTTAAATCAAGTTAAGTATAATAATAATAGTAGTAGTAGTAGTAATAGTAAATAATATTAATAAACCTAAAAAAACCTAGAACTAGATATATATATATATATATATTGTGTTTCTTACCTTGATTTCTGTACCCAAAAATAAATATAACAAACTTTGTGGGCGTGTTCGCTGGAAACCCTCACGAGATTATAACTCGTCTACTCGGGACACCGAGAGGTTTAGAGGCTTGTTTCATGCGCTAAATGCAACCATGGTGCCTACGAAAGTGCGCTTTAGTATTTTACAGTTTTTGTAGTTGTGTATATTTTGCAGATTAAATAAAACAAGTGGAGCTTGGATTGGTGGGTGGCATTTTACACTTGGAGACTTATATAATTAGAGTATTATATTACATGTGGTAGAATACACATGCTTGCCGTTCCGTTTCACGCCATATCCTTCGTAATTTAACAGAGAAATTAAGAACCCCGGGAAGTACCGTTTTCCCTTATTTTTCCCTATTTTCTATATTTATCAGTTCTCACATTGAGGGCAATGTTCAACTTAAATGTGGAGGGTTAGAAAATAGGAAAAATTAATCATGTCCCTCCATGTTTGCCCTGCAGAAATTTTTAAACTTTCAACTAATATTTTCTAGAAAATTTAAAAATTTATATATTGTTTCTCCAAAAAAAGCATACGCTTAGTAAGGAAAATCCAACTGGATTGACATTTTAACTAGCACAAAATCAACCCACTTAAATTGTGAGAAATTTAGCCTTAAAGAATTCGGGTATCCATCTTTGATACCCAAGATAATTTTTGCCTTTAGCTTGTTCGAGTTAGGGTTGAATGCAGTCATATGTGTCTATTCTGTCATTACGGATGTGTACGTATGGTCTTTGTCGCTTTTTCTGGAACATTAGTATTGGTATAAAGTTACATGAGTGGGCCGGTAATTTAATAGCTCCAGAACTTGTGCTTGATCATCATTTACTAGACCGCAGTGAGGTTAATTTATAGACAAAGTCGTATGATAAGAGGTGAAATAAATCTTTATGTAATCATGTATCTGCAGCACTCACTTTTAGTGCTGAGATCCCCAATATATCCCAAGAGCAAGAAAAATGTGCTCGATGAAGAAGAAATTTTGTGCCAGCCTTAGTTATCGCAGTATCTGGAATGAAAAGAAATCTTACAAAAAAGAAAAAAGAGAAAAAAAGAGAAAAGAAAAAAATAATAAAAGCTCGAGGTATAAGGCAAAGTTCTGGCACATGGAATCAAGTATCTGCTACTCACCTCTATCGTTATCACGTTTTGCCTCTTTGAGATTTTGCTCTAATGTGGCTCCACGCCGCAACGGGCATGTCATTGTCTATACAGCAATGGTAGCGACCTAGATTATGTATGTGCAATTGAGTGACTACACAAAAATATAAACCCTATCTGAGTGACTCATGTGAATTCAAAAACAAACACTTTCTCTATGTAAGGTGCTTTGTTATATGTCTATGCCTGATGTTATATGTCTATGCCTAAAAAGTTACTAAATTTGTAAACACTTGTTAAATTCAAATTTTCTCCACGTCGCGATAAATGATATTTTTTTTGCTTTGATTGCTTGAGGACAAGCAATAGCTAAGTGTGGGAGGATTTGATAACGCCTAAATTATTCATGTTTTTTGCGACGTTATTTATATATATTTGATCATTTCTCAAGAACTTTCGGTACTTAACTATGTATATTTTCTATTATATGTTCTAGGTACGTGTCGTGGAAGAACACGAAAGAAAACACGAAGATTTGAAGCTTAGACGAAGAAATAACTAAAGTTCATGATCTCCCAACACCTATTTACTGTTTTGGTCATAACTTGGTCATACGAACTCCGTTTTAGTTGGTTCAAGTGGCCACGCGAAGAGAATTCAATTATCTACAATCATGAAAAATGCCAAGTGCTAAAAAGAAGAAATATATGGCGGTTTTACCCAAATTGCGGCGTACTTTTTGAGTCTGTGAGAAAATTAAAGGCAATTAAATGCTAAGTGCATTAACACCCGATGTACGGTGCATAAATAAGTTTGTGCGGCGCACTTTGGCCCCCGAATAGCCTATAAATACCCTCCTTGGCTACCACATTTCACACATTCTCACACACAAACTCCAAGTTCGTTTACAACACTTAGAAGAAGTGTTTTTGGAGATAAAGGCCTCAAAAACCTTTGATCCAAACCACCCTTCAAACCACCACCACTCTCCATCATCGCTTTCTATAGATTCACCACCATCCTCATACCTCATCCATCTATTTCCATGTTCATCAACAAACCTAGATTTTGATCCATCAAAGAAGCATAAATGAAGTGTTATTTTGAATCTATAAGCAATTGTGACAGAATTGTTCATAGTTTCCGGGTTTTACTTTGAATAGCATAAAGTGTTCTTGGGAAATTCTTGTGAAATCACTATCATTTGCTCTTGGAGTTTGGTATAATCTTGTTTAACCTTTAAATATGATTATTATTGAATTGTTTGAGTTCATAATGTGTTGTATTACTTCTTTGATTATGGAGTAATCTATTATGTTTGTTTGGGCATAATGTGATCTTTGATATGTAGTGTTTGGATATGTGTTTATTGAATTGGTAAAACATATTTTATACAAGAATATATGCCAAAAGGGTTCTTTTATATATGTGTTTAATCATCCCACTAAATATATTGGTTATAAAAAATTATAAAGGCCAAAATGATTTTGTTGTTATTAATCGATATAATCACTAGTTATATTTAAAGGCCGAAAGGATTTATAACTTGTGATAACTCTATTTTCTAAACTTATAAACACTATTCCAAACACATCATTATCTAAGTGATCATTGCCTAAACAAACATACCTTAATCATTTGATTGAATAATCTTTTAATCACTTTCTTTACATCATTCGATATATGCAAGATTTGGTTAATTTAATCCGTGACAATCTTATTAACCTTAGCACCATAATTACAAACTGTGAAAACTTCAATTCCTATGGAACGACCTGGACTTACCTAAAGCTATACTATACACGAATGGGTATACTTCCCGAGTGTTTTGTTTTTAGTAAAAATCGGTATTTCTAGTATTATAAATTTATAGCTTGCAAAACACACATCAAGAGGGTAACAGTCTTTGGGGCAGGCTTTGTTTATATCTGTGAAGTCAACACACATTCTCCATCCTTCGTCACTTTTCTTTGCCATGAATGGGTTGGCTACCCATGTCTGAAGCGCGGCCTCCCATAATATTCCTGCCTTTGTAAGCTCTTCCACCTCTTTACGTGCTGTTGTGCTATGATCAAGACCTAGGCTTCGTCTTTTTTGTTTAATTGGTTTGATGTGGCTATACTCATTTAGTTTGTGTTCTGTGTTAAAGGGGTTCCCATCGACCGTAATGGTTCTAAGGATCCGCTTCATATCAGCATGAGTCCATGCAAAGGCGTCTGCGTTGATCCTTAGGAGGTTTCATAACGTTTCTTTGAAGTGTTCCGGTAGCTGCTTTCCGATGGTGACTGTCTGTTCTGGGTACTTTCTATTGACGACTATCTTTTCTTCAACATCAGTGCAGCTGAGAACCCCTTCTGTGTTTGCTGGGGATGTCTCTATGATTTTCTTTACACCATCTCTTATTTTGTCAGATTCGTGTGTTGAGAACACAATTTCAATTCCCTGGGTGGTGTGGAATTTGACGGCCCCATGGATCATTAAGACTACCATTCTCATTTTCTGCATTATTGTCCTTCTTAATAGCATATTGTGTGGAGAATTAGACCTTATGATGACGAAGTTGAGAGTCTCACTTCTTGAGAGAGGATTATCGCCTATCGTGATCTCCAAAAGAACTTCGCTAATGGCCTAGGACTTTTCCCCGAAAATCCAACCAACGGGACTTGCGAATCCACCTTAGATGCTTAGATAGAGGGCTTCAATTTCAAGAAACAATGTTCGTAGATGACCTCGCATGAGCTACCACTATTCATGTGTACCTGGCCTACCTCCCTTCTGAAGATCTTAGCTTTTATGATGACCGGTGTTGAGGAGTTGCTACCCTTCGTTACTAGGGGGAATGTGATTTCCCCTCCTTCAAAGGTGGGCTTTTAGATATACCGTTCCTTGTGTAAGCTTCCTCCTGATTTATCGTAAGTATAGGTGCTTCAGCTGGAGTAGTGCTTTTTTCTTTCTTCTCTCCTCGTTGGCTGTCAAAGGTTTTTGCCCTTTACTTCTTGATCCCTTTTACAAGGTGGGAGAGTTGGCCTGGCTTCACAGCTTCTTTGATCTGGCTCCTTAGTTGTCGGTAATCGTTAGTGTCGTGTCCATGGTCTTCGCGAAAGTAGCAGTACTTGGACATGTCTCGTGATCGCCTACTTCCTAACATACGAGGAGGCTGCTCGAAATCAAATTAACCAAATCTTGCATATATCGGATATTATAACGAAAGCAATTAAAAGATGATTCAATCAAATGATTAAGGTATGTTTGTTTAGGCAATGATCACTTAGATAATGATGTGTTTGGAATAGTGTTTAAATCTTAGAGTTACGCACAAGTTTTATAATCCTTTCGGCCTTTAAATATAACTAGTGATTATATCGATTAATAACAACAAATCCTTTCGGCCTTTATAAGTTATTATAACCAATATATTAGATGGAATGATTAAACACATATATAAAAGAACCCTTTCGGCCTATATTCTTGTATAAAATATATTTACCAATTCAATAAACACATATCCAAACGCTCCATACCCAAGATCACATATTGCCCAAACAAACACAAGATTACTACTCCATAATCAAAGAAGTAATAAAACACATTATGAACTCACACAATTCAATAATAATCATATTCAAAGGATAAACAAGATTATACCAAATTCCAAGAGCAAATGATGATGATTTCTCAAGAATTTCTCAAGAACACTTTATTATATTCAAAGCAAAACCCGAAAACTATGAATAATTCTATCACAAACGCTTATAGATTCGAATTACACTTCACTACTACTTCCTTGGATTGATTAAAATCTAGAAATTGATGGTGGAGAGTGGTGGTAGTCGATGGTGGTGATGGTGGTTTGAAGGGTGGTTTGGATCAAAGGTTTTTTAGGCCTTTATCACCAAAAACACTTCTTCTAAGTGTTGTAAACGAACTTGGGGTTTGTATGTGTAAGAGATATGGAATGAGGTGATTAGGGGCTGTATTTATAGGCTAAAACTGGGCAAAAGTGCGTCGCACAAACTTATTTGTGCGCCGCACATAGGGTGTTAATGCATTTAGCATTTAATTCTCTCCACCGCCTCAAAAGTGCGCCGCACTTTTGCCTAAACCGCCGCACTTTGGGTGTTAAAGGATTTTTCTCAGTTCTGGTGAAAAGGCACTTTCTGCAAGTGCGATGTACTTTTGGTCGTTTTTAGCAGTTGGCCTTTTTCATGGTTGTTGAATTCTTCTTTGGCCGCTTGAATCAACTAAAACGGAGTTCGTATGACCGAGTTATGGCCAAAACAGTGAACAGGTGTCGGGAGATCTTTAACTTGAGTTATTTCTTTGTTTAAGCTTCAATTCTTCGTGTATTCTTCTGTTTTCTTCCACGACACATATCATGAACCTATAATAGCAAATATACTTGATTAAGTACCAAAGGTTCACGAGAAATGATCAATTAAATACAAATAACTCCGCCGAAAACATGTGTAATTTAGGCATTATCAAATCCCTCCACACTTAGCTATTGCTTGCCCTCAAGAAATTAAAGCGAGAAAACAAGATCATTTATCGTGACGTGGAGAAAAAATCATTTTAGCTTTAACAAGTGTTTACCAGTTTTATAACTTTTCAGGCATAGACATATAACAAAGCACCTCACATAGGGAAAGTGTTTGTTTTTTAATTCACACGAGTCACTCAGATAGGGTTTTATATTTGTGAAGTCACTCAATTGCAAAAACATAATCTACGTCCTAACCATATTGCTTATTACGAACACATAAACATGCCCATTACGGCGTTAGAGCACCCTAGCCAAGAAATCTTAAAGTTAAGATAGGGTTTATATTTTTGTGAAGCCACTCATTTGAACAGACATAATCTAGGTCGCTACCATATGCTTTTACTAGACACACAAACATGCCTGTTGCGGCGTGAGCACCTAGACAGAAATCTCAAAGAGACAAAATGTGATAATGATGAGGGTGAATAGCAGATACTTGATTCCATGTACCAGAACTTTCTTTTTATACTTGCGATAACTAAGGCTGGCACAAAACTTCTTTTTCATCGAGCACATTTTTCTTGCTCTTTGGATATATTAGGGATCTCAACACTAAAAGTGAGTGCTGCAGATACATGATTACATAAAGATTTATTTCACCTCTTATCATACGACTTTGTCTATAAATTAACCTCACTGCGGTCTAGTAAATGATGATCAAGCACAAGTTCTGGAGCTTCTAAATTACCGACCTACTCTTGTAACTTTATACCAATACTAATGTTCCAGAAAAAGCGACAAAGACCATACGTGGGTTGATTTTGGGTATCAAAGATGGATACCCGAATTCTTTAAGGCTAAATTTCTCATAATTTAAGTGGGTTGATTTTGTGCTAGTTAAAATGTCAATCCAGTTGGATTTTCCTTACTAAGCGTATGCTTTTTTTTTGGAAAAACAATATATAAATTTTTAAATTTTCTAGAAAATATTAGTTGAAAGTTTAAAATTTTCTGTAGGGCAAACATGGAGGGACATGATTATTTTTTCCTATTTGCTATCCCTCCACATTTAAGTTGAACATTGCCCTCAATATGAGAACTGATAAATATAGAAAATAGGGAAAAATAAGGGAAAACGGTACTTCCTGGGGTTCTTAATTTCTCTGTTAAATTATGAAGGATATGGCGTGAAACGGAACGCCAAGCATGTGTATTCTACCACAAGTAATATAATACTCTAATTATATAAGTCTCCAAGTGTAAAATGCCACCCACCAAACCAAGCTCCACCTGTTTTATTTAATCTGCAAAATATACACAACTACAAAAACTGTAAAATACTAAAGCGCACTTTCGTAGGCACCATGGTTGCATTTAGCGCATGCAACAAGCCTCTAAACCCCTCGGTGTCCCGAGTAGACGAGTTATAGTCTCGTGAGGGTTTCCAGCGAACATGCCCACAAAGTTTGTTATATTTCTTTTTGGGTACATAAATCAAGGTAAGAAACACACGGGCCCATGCACATCAAACTTATCAAACTGAAATTATATATATATATATATATATATATATATATATATATATATATATATATATATATATATATATATATTAGTTTTAGGTTTTTTTAGGTTTATTATTATTATTTACTTTTACTACTATTATTATTATTATACTTAACTTGATTTAAGATTCCTTAATGATACGGTTCAAGCGGGAATGATCCACTCTTAAACATTGTGGGTATGGGGTTTTAGGTATGTATTAACGAAATGGATATTCTTTT
>BQNB010098322.1:0-25181 GCA_026074375.1 Tanacetum coccineum
TCAATTATTTTGATCAAAGATAAATAGTTTAAATTATTATAATAACAATAGTATGCACCGATTGATTAATTCAGCATGATATGGCTCACTTATTTTGATTTGACTTAAAATATAAATGAAAGTTTTAAAACTTACCTTTGTTCAGATCTTGACCGAACTTCAGCCACAACAAAGAAAAAAGATCAAATATAGAATCAGTTTTTTTTTCGAGACTATCGTGCTGATAACGTGTTGTAAATATAAAACACAAGAATAAGAGAAGAATGAGGAAAAAAGAGAATTCTTATTCAGTTATATTCATCCAATAGGTTACAAGTATCAAATATTTATAGGGAAGATAAATACATGTAAACCCTAACAGGCCGGTTGAGATAATTGTGAATATACATAAGCCCATTATAATATTTTACAACAGTATTTACACACGACTCTCTCATTTGTTAAAGGTCAAGACTTCAACCTAAATAAATAATTCTATAAGATGGAAGAATCTTTATCTATATAAAGATTGAGTACAAGGTATTCAATTTTGAGTATTTATGACCCAATGACATTAAAGCCCATAATGATATATGACTCTCTACTTTACCTAATTCCTCAGACTCGGCTCTTCATTCAGGAGTTATGATCTACAACTCCTTTAATGGGCATCATGAGCGGCTGTGCATATTTCCCCAGGTGTTACAAGGCTTTAATGTGCTCCATCATCGCCTCTTCGTCTCCACAAGGCTTTAATGTTCCGTTATTGTAACCCATAATCAGTGTAATAAGATCTAGTAAGTTTTTGACTTCCTTTTGATAAGAGCTTTCTATATTCTCTTTTATGTCAAGTTTTGGTAAATAAGGTCCGATACTGTCAAATGTAGGGACCTCGGCCTGGATTTTTCCCAAAAGAGTCGATCTCAAGATAAAGGTATATTATATTTAACTTACGCGTATACTGTGTGGCAGATGATTGCATTTTATGATCTATTTTTCGTTGTTTCACTTGCTTATTGCTATTGAAACGACCATAAATGACTGGGAATGCCCAAAATCTGGAAATGTCAATTTTTCCTTCAGATCGGTCTGTAACATGAGGAAATGCAATACCCATAAACCAGGATCTCAGGTCTAACACGTCATCTTTATACCAGCTCTATTCTTTGTATATTGAAGATTTTTAGCTATGTTTACTATGAAGTGACATTCTGATTTATTTTTATGCCACTAATATGCAGGCCAAGAGTTCGAGTTGTCCTAAAAAGTTGCAGGTAAATTCATTCTTAGTAATTTAGTCTAGGTTATTACTATTAGAGTAGGTATAGTACTTTGCAATTTCATCAATTAAGTGCTATAAAATTTCTTCATTGTATTAATACTCTATAGCCATTTAATAGGGAACTTACAAGATAAAAGTGGGGAAATAAATATTACTGCACATGTAACTGTATTATGTGAATGCCAAACTGAATTTGTACTGAAAAGTGTTATGTGTTGTCAAATAGACTAAATTTTATGCCAGATCTTTTTTATAGAACCAAGTTCTGCATACACTGAACATCCACGCATCTTCATTCGTTTAACAAAGACATAATCCGTTTATCCAACATCAAATATTTATGATCACATAATCATATCCAAACGCCCTCTTAACTTTAGTAATCACTGATATGCTATTGTTTCTGTCAGGTGGTTGAAGGACAAGAGCATCTCACTATGATCTTTCTAGGTATTTAGTGTATCCTGCATATTTTTTTAATTAAATTTTCTTAAAAATACCATGTCGGCGTGGTTTGTGAATTCTGATAAAATTTTGCACATGTATGGTATATTGCTTATCTACAACTGATTACTTAAGGATTGCATTCATTTTCTAAACAAATATTTATTGAGTTTTTTTCCTTTGGTTTGTAGGCTTATCGAGAAACAGGAAAAGTTGCAGGCTTCGATGGATGAACTATCTAATTCCTAATGGCACCTTTCCCCAAGAACAAGAAGTCTGTCAAGGGCCACGCAGAGGAATTCCGATCATCTTTAAGCTAAGTTTGCGTCATCTTTTTCTTCTTTAAAAATTTATTGCGTCAGCGTAGATGAAAACAAGAAATTGTATAAAACAAGTAGAGATACCATAATATGCAGACAGTATGCCTTAGAGAAAAGGGAACACATGAATTATCAATAACATGTAACTATATGACTAGAAGTTTGATTACTTATATATATATATATATATATATTTGTTAAATGGTTCTGTTATGTATTACATATATCTAATACATTATCTTAAAAAAACATATTACACTTAAGTTAACTACAGCGAGACTAGCAATTACAGTAACAATTTAGGAAGATTAAAAGAGCAAAAAATAGGTGGTTAAGGGGATGATCCATTGAAGATTATGGAGTTCCTGTTATGGTGGTTATTTGGATTTTAATCTACACAAGTTGCATACATATTGGGTAACCATAGAAAGGATTGAGCTGTCATTAATCACTAAGAAAAGCATGATATTATAGAGAATAAAATAATGCGGTTTTGACTTAATCATGTTTCCTAAAAGTAACTAACTTGATTTACTCAAAACTATTAGTCGTATATCATTAGTTCTATTACTAACAGATTGAAGATTGTTTTGATCAAACTTTGTGAATTATACTTTTCATGACCAACGGAAACTTAATGACCCATTGCATATGGTGCAGTTTTTTAGGCTCGGCTGCCTACTCATTCTCAAACCGAGTTAAATTCGTTGCTTCCGAAAGTTGGTTCGTTAGAAAAAGGGATAGAAATAGAGCGTGTTGTATTAGGGAGCACCGGAGCGAATGTAGAAAGAGCGTGTTTTTTGGAAAGGCATTATAGAAGTGTAAATAATATACCATATTTTAAGGATCTGACTTGACAAATGGGCCCTTTATGTTATCATTGTTGTAACTTTAATGTGTTGTATGATTGTAGAAGGTTTGTTAAAGAATAGTTGAATTGGTGGTAAGGTTTTCTTTTTAGATCATTTGAGGGCTTTTTTCCAATGTGAGCAACATTAGTATTACCTGTCTCCCTGATGTATATGCGACAGGGTTACGCCGTAACACCCTTTTATGCCTAGATGATTGGAGGATTACGTAACAAGATTACGGCGTAACATCCCATAAGGGTTACGCTGTAAACCTTTCAAAGCCTATAAATAGAGCCCTCATCCGGCTCATTCATCATCACTCACCACCACCACTTCACACACATTTCTAAAGGGTGAACCAAACCCCTAAGGTTCGAAGCATTTCATCTGAAGGTCCAAGGTAGAAGCCACTAGCATACTTATTGTATTTAATTGTTCATTTCATTCTCTGTAAGAATTATGATGATTCAATCCATGTCTTTATTCATTAATTCTTGCATTGCTGTTACTATGAGCGGCTAAGCACTCTTAGTGCTGGCCTAACCATGTAGTTACTAGTGTTGTGATTATGATATCCTGTTTAATTATGGTTCTGTTAGATATCCTTATAGCCTTTCATTGATCCCCATGTTTTGGTAGTATAGAGGGTGGCTTATATCTTATTAATCTTGATATTAGACTTACCATGTTGAACCTGGGATTATTGGGGTACTAAGGTAGCTTGACATCTATCCCTAGTGTAGGAATTAAACAGATTACCGCTTTTGTCACATTAAATACTTATAAAGCATGAGAACTCTTTTAAAGGGGTTTAATAATCGGTTTAGATTATAGATTGGTCTTAAGGGTAGTTGGGTTTTAACTACTGCAAGCTTGGATGCCCTGCTCGTGTGATCGTAGGGGAATGTGGGATCGCAGAGTAAGCATAGGTGATGCGTATTTTATTTTAAATATTAATTTATCAAGTTTTAAATTTATAAAACTCGATCTATCTGACAACGCACTAACGGGCAGAGAACCCGATCATGGGTAGTATAGAATGGTAAATCCGAGGTCGTCCCAAGAGCTAAGTTGTAATTAGTTTTAATTTGAAATGTCACGTTTTAAAAAGAGTTTTTGGATTGATTTAAAATAAATAACAATAAAATTAATAAATGAAAATTAAAAGAGTTGGAGATATCAGGAGAGAAAACATGCTAACCTAGTTACTTCATTACTACTGCTATGAAAACGTTTTCCTATGCAACGTTAAACTATGGTTTTATTGGTGGCTTCTAAGGTCGATAGACTTGAATAGGTATATTTAGTCTATCCTATACTTCCCGCGATTCTGACTCTGTCCAAATCGTATAGGAGGTAGGATATCCAGGTTGCAGTGATTAATCTCAACTATTCCCAAAACTTATCTAATAACCTATACAGATTATTAACCCCCTCTGAAAGAGTTCTCGTGCTTTTTAAGTATATTGAGTGATAAGTGCGGATACCGGTCAGTTCCTACACTAGGGATGGAGTCATGGACCCTCCCTAGTACCCGATGGATCTCTGTAGGATCCCGTAATCACTTCATAACATATAACATACACGAATCGAAATAGAAAAGAGAAAGAGAGTGAGTTGAACTTTTAGAGAGAGAAAGAGGAGAGAGAAATGAGAGAAAAGAGAAAATGGAATTAATTAGAAAATGAACAACTAGCTTTTTCTAAATAAGAAAAAGCTTATATACCCCGTCACGTTAAAGGTACGCGCGGGATATTTAACTAGGACCCGGGCTCGGGTTTTGCTTGGGATTAAACCCGAAACATATACAATATTAGATTCACTATCGAGCCCGATTCCCGATAATATCCTATTACAACGTTAACTAATTAGAGACCGAAGCTCCATCGTAGAGTGACCGAGCTTCCTTGTTCGACTCAATAAATTGAGGCTAACAATCTCCCCCGAAGTGAGGTCTTGAACACGGGAACGAGCTTCCTTTATTGACTCAATAAAATTGAGGCTAACAATCTCCCCCGAAGTGACGTGAAATGTTCATTAAGTGCGGGTTTAAGGTTTAACGAGTTAAAATCCTTTGAAAACAAATTTCAAGAAATCTAAATGACAAATAAAGTAAAGTAAAGTAAAGTAATTTAAATAACAAGTATTTAAATTGTATTAAAAGTAAATGACGGTATGAAAATTGGAAAATTCTAATGACAATTAATTTTTAAACCTTTTTAAACCCGTACTTAAATTCCAAATCACTAATCACTTAGCAAACACTAATGAACTACTCAATAATCATAACAAATAAACTAGCAACAATCATAAGATCAAACATAAATGCCAGTACACCGTTTGACCTGCAGGTTTTACGTTAGTGGATAAACGAGAAAATTGATTTGAAAATCAGTCGACGTGTCACTCGTTAAAGAGTTTTTGTAACACATCGAGAGTGTCATGTTTTTATCAAAATTCATCAACCGTCAATTCATTTACTGGACCAAATCGATATCCAGTTGTCACAAGTTTGATTCATATAGAATCTCGCAAGTCACCTACCAAGAGCTTGTTTGATGCTGGCTCAAGCAGGATTTCCATCTTCATTGTGAATACATTAGTATCACTCGGATGTTCTGGCAAATATCACAATGATATTGCGTAGGACTCTTGATAACAGCTTGTGAACCTTATGATGTTCAACAAGTGTTTGAAATGGAATGTGTCCTAACGAGATTTTGACTGATCTCTTGGCTCTAGATCAATTAGTGCGTTTTTGGTTTTGAATCGGAGGCTGGTGCATATTGCCACCTTTTTCAAATATTCACGATCTCGAATGAGATGTCATAGATAACGTGTGTATCTCGTGAAAAATGAGACAGTTTCTGTGAGAGAAAACGCGAATGGCTGGGAAGGGTTGTGCATTGCATCACTGGGTCCATGATGTCGTTTTCAATGTCAGCAATCAACTTGTGATTCTGACAGCATATGTATTGACCCGGTTTCTGCCTTAAGTTGTGTGGAGGGCTTCTTTCTTTAGACCCTTTTTAATCCTGTATACATTTCTTTGTCATTTAGGTCTTGACTTTTTCCCTTTGTCAAGGGTAAAGAGTTTGGATTTGCCTAGTAGTATTTTATATAGTATATACTAATTTTATTCCTATATACATTCATCTCCAATCATACCTAAGGACTGCTATTTCTAACTTTGGATTATCCTTGGGTAGATCCTCCGGTTCTGGTTGGATCATAGGATTGGTTCCTAACCTAAACCTAACCACCTTATGACTTCAGAACCGTCGTGAAATTAAGATGTTGTTGGGTATAAGATCAAACCATAAAACCTTTTCTTCAGCACATTGAGTCGAATAAATCATATTTTAATTACATTTTCTCCCCTTATTTTAAATAATAAACACTTAGTTTTTGAAATACCTTGTGATTAAAATATGTCTTGAAAAATCTGTGGGAGAAATATGGTCAGCATGAGTGGTTTGGAACTTTTTGATAATGTTTTGAATACATAAGAATGGTCGTTGATGATGTATTCAAGAACATTAAAATTTTGTTTTTCGAAAAACTCCCCCTCAAAAATAGGACCAATTGAGAAATTGTTGTCTTTTGAAAACATTGTGAGGGATGGAGTGTTGAACACAATTTTGAAAGATTATGAATTGTCATCGAGAAATTCTTGAAAAATTGTGTTCAACTTTTTGAAAAACCAGATGTTAGAGGACTTCTCTTCTAACGGTAAGGGTAAGCGCACTGAAACGTACACTTTCCTTTTTCTTGAGCTAAAAACATTGAATGTCTTGTAAGAACAGCTCAAGACCGAGAAACGTTAATTTTCTCGTTGTGAGGATAAGTTATAAACCTTCCTTTATTTGAAGTCCGGGTTATGTACTGACATTTGCACATAAGCCATCTAGAAAATTAGAAATGACATGTTTTGAAACTATTTGCAAACTCTCGCTCGAACTTCATTTACACACCCGTGTCAATGTTAATCGACATTTCTAAGCACGTAAATGTTATCGATTCCAAGAGACATGTCGAGAAGAATCTTTTTGGAAATTTTCTGTTTTTCTAATTTTGTATTTTCTTTTTGAAGTTTTATATTTTTGTATTTTGCTTTTCTCAAAAATATTTACATTATGATGTTTGATGATGATATCAAGTAGTCTCATTTGTCAGAACCTCTAGATCAGGTGGAGTCAAACATTTCATACCAATCCTCCTGACAAGATACTTAAACCGATCCTCAGGAAGGGCTTTCGTAAACATGTCAGCTAATTGGTATTCAGTTCTAAAAAAATATAATTCAATTATACCATTTTCAACCTGTTGCTTTATGAAATGATACCGAGTATGGATGTGCTTTGTTTGCGAATGTTGTACGGGGTTGCATGATATTGCTATGGTTGACTGAGAGTCGCAATACAACGGTATTTTGTTGTAGTTGAAGCCATAATCTTTAAGCCGTGTCCTCATCCACATTACTTTAGCACAACTTGCAGATAATGACACGTACTCTGCCTCTGCTAAAGACATTGCAGTGCAGTTCTGTTTCTTTGACATCCAACTTACTAGCTTATCACCAAGGAACTGTATCCCTCCAGAAGTGCTTTTGCGAGTATCAATGCATCCGGCATGATCAGCGTCTGAAAATGCTGTTAGTTCAAAGCCAGAATCCTTTGGATACCAGTAGGGATGAGCATATAGACCCGAATCCCGGTACCGAACCGGAACCGTACCGAAACGGTACCGAATCCCGGTATACGGTACGGGACCGGTACCATGATTTGAGTAAAAAAAAATCGAGACCACTAGTTCGGTACGGGACCGGTACCAAATTGGGAAATTACCAAAAAAACGGGAAAAATCATCGATTTCCTGGTACCGGTGTTTAGGTTTTGTAGCCAATGTGTAACCAATGGAGTGACAGTTGTCCATATTATGCTTTTTCAGAATTTCTAAAGCGTACTTGGCCTGATTGATAAAAATACCTTTTGGGGACTGGTGGATCTGTAGTCCTAAAAAGAACTTCATCTCCCCCATTAAGGACATTTCAAATCTACTATGCATTAACTTTTCAAATCTTTTGAATATTTAAGGGTTTATCGAACCAAAAAATAAATGTCATCAACGTACATCCTGCACTAGTAGAAACCCTCCCCGTATTTTATCTTGAATAAAGTTGGGTCAATTGTACCTTTAGTAAAGCCTTTGGACATCAGGAAGTTGGAAAGTTCATCATACCAGGCTCTTGGAGCTTGTTTTAATCCATACAAAGCTTTCCTCAGAAGGTAGACTTTTTTTGGATGATCTGGATCAACGAACCCTTCTGGCTGAGCAACATAAACCTCCTCCTTCAATGGACATTAAGAAATGCCGTTTTCACGTCCATCTGGTAGATTGGAAAAGACTTGTGTGTTTCGGAAGCAACAAAAATCCCGAACCTGGCTTCCAAGCGCGCACTATGCAAATGATTCTTCAAAATCCTACCCTCTTGCTTAGCATAACCATTAGCTACAAGCCGTGCTTTGTTGCGAATTACAGTTTGAATCATCATCCCTCTTGTTCTCCATAACCTTAGCTTTATAATCAGTCTTGCCAATTGTTTGTCGACTAGTTCCCAGACTTTGAGTCTGTCGAACTGATGAAGCTCTTCCTGCATTGCTTTTAATCCATGCAGAAATCAGCCATTGCCTCCTAAATGTCTCTTCGGTTCAACAAAACTCACCGTAGAGCGCGAACATACCATTTCAGGATCTGTGGAAGCAGTCGTCTTGTTTTGGAAACTGGCATGGTTGGATTTTCCACGAACTTGTTCTAATGGATGATCTCAGGTCCATCGTAATCATGACATTGTGGTTGAAATGAATGGCACTTAGGTATTATCAATGTTACGTAGGAAGACGCACCAATTTCTTGTACCCGTTAAAAAAAAGAAATGTATAAATTCATCGTCTTTGAAATGATCATTCGGTGCTTATCATTGTTGTTGTCCTTAGCATACCGTGTGCTGGATGTAATATCTTACAATTAAATGACTGAAGAGAAATTCCAACCCTTGTTTTGACGAATCTGTTTCTCTGCTGTAGGAACAACATTTTTGTCCTGGGGTACGGTCAGATTAGTCATAATCTGAGCCTTTTTGTCCTTGAGGAACGATGCCTGAAAGACAATTATTCATCAGACATCTCTTGTCGTTGTGGTCAAAGGTCCAGAGAACATGAAGTGAACATACATCAATTGTTTTATTCATCAAACTTGATATGGATGGACTCAGACTATTAAGCGTGTTCCTTGGTTGTAAACACGATATCCCCTTCGACTGAGTAGAATATCCCACCACGACCATGTATCCCCATTTTCTTTCATCTATCCAAAATTTTCCCCATCTCTATTTGTAACAAATGCCACCAAGATGTGAAAGTGTTATTATTTGAAGGTGTTCTTGTCGATAAATGATGTGATACGGCCGTTCCTTCCATGATTCCAATATGATGATTGGGGGATCTAATCCGAGTAATAACCATGCTTTTCGAACTACTTCGGCCCAAAATGATATGAAGCTTAGAAGCGAAAGCATCTTCGAGCAGCCTCAACAAGAGTTCGGTTCCTTCTTTCAACAACGCCGTCTGTTTCATGTGTTCGAGGATTAGAATTCTGGTTGTGCAATGCCTTCTTCTTTAAAATAAACATAGAGTGTCTTGTTTAAGAACTCTGTGCCTCTGTCAGTACGGACAGTAATAACTTGAGCTTGAAGATTGCGTTGAATCATCTTGAGAAAGTCTTCTAGAAATTTTTGGTGTTTCATCCTTGGATCGTATAAAAAGAGTCCAAGTAGTATCTTGAATCGTCCATCAACAATCACCAGAATATATTTCTTCCATTTATGCTTCAACCCGCATTGGACCACACAAGTCCATGTGAAGCAAATTCAGCCTTCCTTTGGAACTTGGAACAGCTTTTGACTTAAATGAGCTTCTTTTTGCTTTACTTATTTCACAAGACGAACAATTTAATCCTTGACAATTTCCAACTTAGGTAAGCCTGATCACAATATCTTCTTTGAGAGTAAGGTGATGTAATCCAAAGGTTAAAGATGAGAGAAGTCATCGATGCCAATAACCATGCTTGAGTTGGTGAATCTTTAAGCCAAGAAACAGGATTGTAGAGATGATGAAGTTGTTTCTTGAAGAGATATTGTGTAGAGATCGGATCCACGATTACCAGTTAGTAAATCGTTTCCCTGAAGATCTCTCACAAAACAAGTAGATTTCCTGAAAACAACCTCCAAATCCGCATCACAGAATTGACCAACCGAGAAAAGATTGTGAATTGAGGGCCTTCGACGTAATAAAACCCGGTTGATCGGTAGTTTACCCTTGATTCATATCCCATAACCAAGAATTGGAGCAAATTGATCATTTCCAAAATGAACAGTACTCAGAAATTTCTCCATAAAATTACACAACAGCTTGAGATTGCCTGTCATGTGCTTTGTGCATCCAAAGTCAACAATGAATAGAATGAGTTGTACAATCTGTAAGAGAATTAGAGGACGATGGAACATTAGAAAAATTGGATCCTAAGGAATTTGATATCTTCAAGACATTAGTAATCCTAGAGACAATGTCTATAGTGGGACTAATACTTGTTGATACATCCTCTTTCTGATATTAGGCAAATCCCCCTATCTATTTTGATCCTATGTGCTTTTGTATTCCATTTATATCCCTGATGGACATTCTTAGCTATCCACCCTTCCATTCCAGATTGTAATTCTCTATACAACCTTGAAAGTAAACTCTGGATTTCTGAATAGTGGTATCTGATGCAACTGTTTTCTTATGGGGTGTTGCAACAGATTTGTTTGCTTTTCTCTTGGGTTTACTAGCACTAATAGGCACTACCTTAGGCTTCTTAGTTCTAGCTTTGGCAGTTTTTGTCTGTTTTTGGTCATTTAAGTCTGTTTTTATTGGAAAAAGGTATGTGTAATTAAGCACATACCAAGCATTCACATTCAAAGTTCTGGATTTTGAACTGTCATTACACGCAGTTACAGACTTTGTTTTCTTAGAAATACTTGAAATCCTATGGTGTTCTTCTACTTCCTTGTGGTTAAACTTCACTTGACTATTGTTTGGCACAACCTTATCTTTAACTTGATAGCTCTTTAGCTGTGGTCTGCTAACACTAGTATAGTGATTTACTCCTGTAGATTTAGACACGTGAGGATTAGTATTCCTTGAAGCATGAGGCAACTGTGGTGTTCTAGTTTGTGTTGTGGTGGTGGCAATTCTATACATTCCTGGTTTAAGCACATTCGAGTGTATTTCCGCTTGTTTTCTATTCTGAGGCAATTTCTGTTGAGTGACTGGTTTAAACAAACCATCCGACACATTAGTTTTATTAACCGACTGTTTCGTTTGAAAACTTCTCATTTCAGGAGAATTTGAAAAAGGAGTCGGTTTTCCTAAAACTGATGGTTTTGGAATCCGTTGAGCATTTGGTTGTCGAACAACAGATGGTTTATCAAACTGAGTTTCCACAGACTTTCCTTTGCATTTCTCAATGAGTTTCTTTAACTCACTGATGGCTATGTTCTTGTCTTGCATTTGAGCTTTCAAATCCTGTATTTCATGATATCATTCATGTTCTTTTCGAAATACATTTGATCTGTTTTCTTTGCAAACTGAGTTGTTTTTCATTTTTTCTTTACATTGTTGTAAAGCAAGTTCAAGAGAAATCGAGTGGTTTTCAAGTTTAGCAAAACTCTTTAAAAGCTTATTATGAACTTCTTTGTTAACAGATTCAGTTTGTTTCGAAAGCTTTTGTGCAAGACATTCACATTCTTTGACTTTATGAAGATACAAGCATTGTAATTCAGCATAAGCATTTAAATCAGACAGAGAATGCAAATATGAACATGTAACATCCTTAGACACACACTCTTCGAGAAGTAGATCATATATGTTTGAAAAATCAGCCTTTTCAGATTCAAGTTCGTCAACCTCTTTTTCAAGGGATTTAACGTACTCATAATCTTCATGCATTTCTGTTTTAAGTTCATGTTCAAAATGAAAACTATCATTTTGAGTTTTTATGGAAAGAGACTTCCATATCTTTAGCAGTTGGCACCCGAAAATAATCACTAGTATGTTTAAACCAAGCTTGATCAACAATTTCTCTAAATTGATTGATGTTAAATGTCATGTCGTTAAAAACTTGTCTACTTTTACTAATGGATTTCAAAACGGGTAGAAAGGCAACGTTTTTAGCAATGTTAGGTTTTGTTCTAACAAACGGTTTTCTTCACATTGTCTTCCTAACTTCTTTTGTGTGTTCCAACTGATAAAGATACTCCAGTAAGGGTGCTTTGAAAATTTCATAAAGACTATTCTGTTTAGTGTAATCATATGGTTTAACAAAATCTTTATTCAATTTTGATCTACTCTCATTTGCAAGAATCATGGTCTCTTCCCTATCAGGGGCAAATCTGTTTGCATGATCAGAATTATCATATAGGATCTCATATAAACATGGCTTTTTAGATTGAGCTTTTTTGAGGTACCTTGGATTAGCAAAGGTTGGTCTACCATTATATGTCGAGCATTTGGGTGCTAACATATGAATGGTCTGAATTGACTGATTACGAGTGTAAACAATTTCATTCAAAAACTTTAATTATTTGTCCATTTTAATCATTTTGTCAATATCTTTTTCTTCCTTAACCTTTAAATCTGAAATGACCTTAGTTTTCTTTTTAAGATAACCTTCCAGTTGTGACTTTGTTAAAAGACTCTTTTTGACTAACTCATCGTGTTTCTGATTGAGAACTGAAATTTCATAGGCTTTTGTTTTCAAACCTTCTTTTATTTCAATGTCTTTAAGAGCTAATATCCCTAAGTAGCATTTAACTTTGTTTGAAGTGTTCATAACAATTCGTCCCGTTTTATTAAAGGCTATGTACTTCTCAAGCTTATTCTGTTTGTTTTGAAGTGCAATCAGACAACTATCCCGACAACTAGTAGCCTCCCCTAGAGCCCTACTAGTCTCATCAAGGTTAGTTTTGCACTCCTCTAGTTCTTGAGTTAATGATGTGTTTGCTTTCTTTAATTGCTTTAAAATTGTTTTGTTTTCCTCAGTATCAAGAGTTAAATTTGCAATTAAATTAGCAAGCGCAACACGCTCATCAGCACATTCTGCAACATTTATGTCAGAATGTTGTTTTTCATTTGCAAACACATTATCTTCATCATGGTTTTGTACCTATTCTAATGGTTGTTCAGTTGAACTGGATTCTCCTGGTAAGACTTCCTGAATCTTTGCCATGAAACTGTAATGTGCTTCCAATTCCTGTTCATCAATCTCTTCATCCGTGTCCGCTAGCCAATCAGCTTGCTCAGCTTGCAGTGGAACACCTTGTTTAGCTTGTTTGCACATCATCATCTTTTCCTTGTGATACAAGTAGTCTTTAACACACTTTGGTTTCTTGCATTCCTTTGTATAGTGGCCAAATCCCTTGCAGTTAAAGCACTGTATCCCTGTTTGTTGCACTACTGGACTGCTTACAGTTTCCCTAGCCCCAACAACTGTCATTGTCCTTTGATTCCTAAACTGTCTTGACTGATTATCGTTGTTATATCTTGGTGTGGTATCTTTAGTCTTGTTCTTGGAGTTTGAAGAAGTTCGAAGGTTGTTGTTGGTAGGTTTGTAGAGCCTTTTAAAATACTTTGCAAGGAGTGCCAAATTCTTTTGCATGTCCTTATCCCTCTGAGCTTGTTCAGGATCACTGTCTTCTTCAAACACTGACTTAGATTGAGGAGTAACTGGTTTGGCGACCTCTTTGCCTTTGTGTCTGGTAGATGCACTAGGTCTTGTTGAAGATGATGTTGCACTAGATCTTTGAGGTTTTGGTGCTTGATAGTAATTATCTGAATATGGTTGAGCAACCGCAAGAAGTGCTAATGGATTTGCACTTTTGGCTATTCTCTCAGCACGGATATCATTGACTTCATTTTGATACTGTTTCAGAATGTCAAAAAGTGTGTGATATGAGATGGTGTCTATTTCTTTTGATTGCTTGACAACCGTTACAAATCTTGACCATTCTAGTTGAAGTTGTTGAAGAAATTAAACATTCACTTGCATTGTTGTAACTTGCAAGTTGTTCCTCGTCAACTCATTCATCAGTTTATAAAACCGTGAGTAATATGACTCCATTGATTCTCCATCTCGAGAAGTAAACTTCCTAAATTCCTAAAACAGATTGGTCTTTACATCTTGTACGTTCAATGATTCCCCCTGTTGTAGCCTTTCAATGGCTATCCACATTTCATTCGCTGTTTTACAAGCATCAACAGTGGAATAGATTTCATCTCCAATACCAGTTAAAAGCAAGAAAATTGCTTCTTTTTTAGACAGAAAGTGTTCTTTGTTCTCTGGAGTCATGTTCAATACTGTTTTAATTGTTGTATGTTGTTGAACTGCAGGAACACCTTCTGTTGCAGCAACAACTTAAACTAGTATAGTAGATGACACGTATGGACCAGATAGTATGCTTTTTCGCAGTCCCTCACCATTTGGTTTCGTGTCAATGTACCGTAGAAAACGTGATCTCCATTTGGAATATCTTCCTGGTCCAAGCATTGATGGACGATCTTTTGAACCAGCTGCCATGATATTATTGTGCATTTGACTATCTGTTGAGGATGTACTGACTAGAGTAGACATGATGAATGAATGGTTATGAACTATGAAGTGTGAAAGTTGTTGGATCTTAAGGATATGATGTGATTGATGTTGTTGTGGTTATGTATGCAATTCTTGTTCACGGAATTTTACACGTCTATGATTAAAACCGATAATGATTTAATGGGATTTTACAAAATTAATAGAAAACCGTGAATGAATAATCGATTGTTGTTGAGGTTTGTTTCTTGTAAGATTAATGCAGTTTAAGTCCTTGTTGATGGTTTTGGTTTTGGCTTATGGTTTGATGATTTGTTTGGAATTCGACGCAGTTTGATTATGAGAAATTTTTTTACCTTATTACCAAAATCTAAATTTGGTGTAAAAATAAGCTAAAAAGGTTATAGAAAAAATTATATTTTACTTAATTTTTCTCGTCAAAAAGTGTCGCTAAAAAGGTGTCGATCAATTTTTTTTACCCTATTACCAAAATCTAAAGTTGATGTAAAAATAAATTAGAAAGGCTATATAAAAAAATTACATATTACTCAATTTTTTCCGTAAAAAAGTGTCGCTAAAAAGGGTGTCGTCTGGATACTTTTTTTTAATCAAACCGTTGCGTTAGGTGTTGAGCAAACCGCCTTAAAAAATGAAGCAAATCGCCACTGAAAATGATCAACTCGCCTCCTAATTTAATATTCAAACCGCTGCTTCCTTTTGACAACTCGCCGCCTAAATAAAATAATCAAAACGCCTTTTGTTTTTGTTAACTCGCCGCCTGTCAAACCGCGTCACTTATTAGCAAACCGCTGTGACCAATGGCAACTCGCCGCCAAGAAATTTTTTCAAACAGCCGTTGATTTTAGAATTTTGAGCATGGTAACTTTTCCTTTTGATCAATATAATAAGCAACTCGCCTTGGAACCTGTCAACTCGTCACAATACAATGCAAACCGCCACCTGGTTTCAACAACTCGCCGTGTAATATTTTATTAATATAAAACACAACTTGCCACTATGGTCAACAAACCGCCGTTGACTATTTCCTTAAATCGTGGATCTTGTCCCCTAGCTAGTCAAACCGCCATGAAAAACAAATAATTAAATAAGCAACCCTCCACGATGAACACAAGGTCAAATTGGACAAAATCACTCAAATAAGCTTTTTTATCCACGAATCAAAGCTCTAACATGCAATACTAAGGAGATATACCAAGATTAAACATCCTATAACATGTATTTCTTCTTGGATCGTCAAAAATGAAGCAACCCTCCACGAAAAACACTAAGCTTTAAAAGCTTATAATCTAAACTTTAAGCTTGTATAACACACGAAATTTATAACAATCTAACCTTTTGATGTGTAGAACAAGTAGAGAGCAAGATTAACCAACAAATTAAGCCTAAATAAGCTTTTTGAGCCGTAGATTTTTAGAACCAAAATAAGCCATGAAATTTGCTAATCAACCACAAGAAACAAACACAAATCCACCCTTGAAGCTCTGATACCAATTGTAGGATCCCGTTAACACTTCATAACATATATATCATACACGAATTTGACCTAGAAAAGAGAAAGAGAGTGAGTTGTTTTGTAGAGAGAGAAAAAAGAGAGATAGATGAGAGAAAATAGAAAAGTGGAATTAATTTTGAATGAACAACTAACTCTTTTCTAAATAGAAAAGAGTTTATATACCCTGTCACGTTAAATGACGCGTGAGATATTTAACTAGGACCCGGGCTTGGGTTTTGCTTAGGATTAAACCCAAAACATATACAATATTAGATTAACTATCGAGTTCGATTCCCGATACTTTCCTATTACAACGTTAACTAATTGATTGACCGAGACTAAAATACATAATGAACGAACTTCATGTTCGACTCAATATTTTGAGGCTAACATAAATTATAACGTAAAGGGGAAACTGTAGTATACATGCTATCATAACACAAGCAAGAGATGATGGGTTGGCTACTTAATCTTAGAGAGAGAAAGTAATCTTTCTAGAGAGAGAAAGTGCAAGACAAAGTATTCTTATAAAATGAACAACTAACCCCTTCTTATGGCTAGGAAGGGGTTTATATACATGAGTGTTTATGCTTAAATGGGCTTGAGTATGGGCTTACAAGTGGGCTAAAGGCCCGACCCAATACTATTAGTCATACGCTTACAATTAGACAATGAGCTATGCTATTCTAGCTTATACACGGGGTGACCGAGTCTTTTTCATAATCCTAACAATCTCCCCCTAAGGGAGGTCACCCTAGAAAATACATTCTGAATTCTAGCATTCTACTTCATTGACCTTCTGTCTGTAGCTCGAAGTCTTTGATTCTTCAATCTTTGATGTCTTTGTACATTATGTAGTGAACTTTGAGACTTATCCCTTAGGCTTATGCGATCTTTGAGCTTTCTTTGAGATCATCGTCCATCTTAAATCTCTTGATCATCCTTGTTATGTAGCATTGCCTTCATGTGATGTTGTGACCTTCGGACCCGCATGCTCAAACTTTTCTGGATCATGATACTACTTCTCAGAGTTGCGGAAGCTGTGTTGTAGGTCATTTAGTTGTCATGATATCTTTACTTGGAAACCTTAAGTGTGAGCATTAGGTAGTGATTTGACTTCACTAGAACAAGGTATCTCCATCTTCATCTTTGCTTGATCCTGTAATAAAACAGTTAGCAATAAAGCTTGTGGGCGAATATGGCTTTGTCATTCGCTCGAGTCTGGTTGGATTAACCTCTGGATCTGTGAGGACCGACCTATGATCAGGTAGATTCATCTTAAGAAGAATCTCCTTGACAGGATTTCCAATATAAGTATCAGATCATCTAATGTGTAACCATCAAAATCTCCATACTTGCCTGTTCTCTGTATCAGAACGTCTTAAAGCAGACAACACGATAAGAGTGAATTGGTTAGTTACTATCTTACCGATTAAAGATAAAAAATTGATTTGAAAATTAATCGACGTGTTACTTGAGAAAGTATTTTTGTGACACATCGATAGTGTTTTATTGCACCAAATCAAATTTCATCAGAAATACATTTGTTTTGAAAGATATACACAGTCAATGTGCTCGAAAATCATTTGTTGAGCACATCAAAAGGTTTTCCAAAATGATCTGTCAATTCACAACCTGGAACAAGTTTGATTCACAAGGAATCACACCATCGTTGCTTTCCATTTGTCACAAGTTTAATCCATAGTGGATCTCACATGTCACCTACCAAGAGCTTGTTTGATGTTGGTTCTAGAAGGATTTCCATCTTCATCGTGAGTACTTTCGTATCACTCGGATGTTCTGGCAATACCACGAGGATAATGCGAAGGACTCTTAAAATATTTACTTGTTGTCACAGTGTGTGAGAAACAAGCACATTATGGATAAGTGTCCTAGCAAGACTTTTAGATGATCTCAAGGTTCTAGACTCAATAGTGCATTTTTGGTTTTAGTGGTTGGAGGCTGGAGCAGACTGCCACCTTTTTAATATCGACTAACTCAGAGTGAGAGAGACGATAAAATTGTATTGATCTCTATGAGAAATGAAACAAGAATCCTTTGAGGGATCTTGAGTAGCTAGGGAGGGTTGTGCAGCATATCACTGGGTCCATGATACTTGTCTTCAATGTCAACAATCAACCTTGTGATTTTGACAGCATATGTATTGACCCAGTTTCTGCCTAATGTTTAAGGAGGGCTGCTTTCTTTTCACCCTTTATCTTAACATTTCTTTTTCATTCTTCAACCCTTTCAGTGCTTACCGAGACTTCATTACTAGAACCTTGTTGGGTTTATTCCAATACTAGCTCCATCTCAGTCCGTACTATTCCCTTCATCTCACGATTCACTCCTTTTGTAATCATAACCTAAGGACTTCATACACTAACTAGTGGATTTGTCCCTGGTAGACCCCATCCGGCTCTGGCGAGATTCAGTGAACATGTCCCTAACCATACCACCATATAACTCCGATAAGAAAATACTGGTCGGACTTTGGACTGTTTTCTCTTTGCATCAAACTACCCTTCCGCATCCCCCTTAATATGTGCATCGATATTCGAAAAAGTTTAGCACATATGGAGGAGCCTACACATGATTTTAAAAGATCACATTTTATATTAGATTTTCATAATTAAATCACATTTTCTCCTCCGAGCAAAAATTTCAAATCCGTTGAGATTTTGGGTCTCAATTGATTTAAGTTTAGGAAAATTTAGGAGAAAGAGTGTCAAGTTTATATTATCCGAATGTGAAGCATATAGTTACTTAATATACAAGCCTAAGTTACAGTTTTAGCCACTACAAAATAATGTACATATTACAACAACATATATATTATACTACCCCTTATTCGGTTCTCTTCAGTAACAGGTAGTCGCCTTCTCGGAACCTCCAACACCACAAACTCTCCCAATTCCGAAAGATAGGTCGTGTCTTTAGCCTTTTCTGGATAACTAACATGAAGTCCTTGCTCCTGTCAACATCTTTCTTTGTCTAAAATCTGGTGCATCCTTCCTGAGATTTAGTCCTTGTTGATCTGGAATCGCTGACTCATAGCCCAACGCTTCATCAATTTGTTGCAGAGTGCCATCACTGAACTTGTGTATTTCATTGAACCTCATGATCATCTGAACCCCGTATCTGTCTCTGAATGTAACTGCCCTTAGAGAGTCTATGACTGTGTAGTCATGTTTGAACTCAAATCTAGTGGGTTCCCATCGAGGTTTGGTGAGGTTTAGTTGTGTCTGGTAACTCTCAATTCCCAGCTGGAAGTCTTCTACGCGGTGTCTGATAACCAAGTTTCTGGTCCATAGGTTGACAGCGGTAGTTAGAATCTTTTTGTCTTCGGGTGATAGGTGGTTCAAGTGACCTTGAAGATTTAACAAGTACAGATCTTCAAAGTCACTGGGGTACATGTGTTTGAAGTCCCTTTCTGCTATAACGTATTCTTTGAGATCAGCTCGACGAAGGACTATTTTCTTCATGTAGTTGTACCCATACATTGAAAAGACTTTGATTCGGACGACACTTAAGATACGCATATGAGTCCTTACTGCTCGGCGGTCTCCTTCAGATGAGAATCGGTCAATATCGAATCGTTGTCTTTGAAACCACCAATGAGAGATACCATACATAGCTACGATGTCATACTTGCATTCCTCTTCAATCCAGAACTGATCAGGCACTAATTGCTCCAAGCCGACGTCAGGATAATAAGCCGCCTTCATCTTCGAGATTGACAAGGCCGGTCGGCCAACCTTGCATCCATATCGTAGATACTCAAGGTCTTTGTTGAAGAAAAAGTCTGGTTGAATGGTTACGTGTCCTGGTTCACCTCCCAGTGGAAGTGGCTTGCTGACGTTGTACCTGAGGATTGCATCATCCACTTGATCGGTGAGAAGTTTGTGGCACTCTTCCATTTGGAATTGGAGATGAATCACGTCATGATGAAACACTTTGACGATTTCGAATGCAGGGCCTTCCAGGTCTTTGGGAGTGAGTTCAGAGATTCCTTTTTGTTTACAATACCAATCCATAAATGTCGCCATATCCCCGGTTTGAGCAAGTAGCGAGTTCTCCTGTGGAGGCGCATATGTCGACTTCAGAGCAGAGGCCCAGTTGTTTGTTGGCATGGACAGATTAGATGATGGAATAGTCCAAGCAGGTTCTGGAGTGGCCGGTCTGTCTTCAGTGAGAGGTTTCCACCAGCTCTGCCTCAGGTTGACTGTAGGAATATGATCACGTCCGACCTCATCATCACTAGAGACTGCTTGTTCATCTGCAGTGGTTTCATCATCCATATAGAGATCATCAGGAATCAGTGTGATTGAAGGCTTAATCCGGGTGTCAGTCGTTGTCCACGCAGAGTATTCAGCTAAAGCAGCTGTCTTTGAGGAACTTGGGGCTGTATTGCCTGTTGACTGATCTCCCTGAGGAGTGGATGAGGACGGAGGTGGTGGAGGAGGAGCTTAGGCAGAATCGGAGGCTCCGGTAGTGCCAGAAGCCCCTGAAGCGCCTGACGGTGGTGGGGGAGGAGGTGGTGGTGAAGGTGGAGACCCAGGCGGAGTATTTGGGGAATCTTGCTTACTTTTCTTCTTAGTTTCCTCCTGAGCCTTATCTATATCAAAGTCCTCACTTTCATCATGACGGATGGAGTCCTAGAGTGCTTCATATGCTATTCGGTGGTTAGCATGTCCCTTGTCATAGTTCTCCTCCAACATGCGTTGAAGCAGAATTTCCTTCATGTCAGACGTAGGGAGATCCTTGAAGCGAGCACGAAGAGGAGCTCTCATTGCATGCTTTACAGATGAGATAACCACCTCCTTAACTGATTCCTCAATCTTTCGGTCAATCTCATGTGATTTAATAAACTTCACCGTCTGCTCTTTGATCATTTTGGACCAGTCCATGGTTTCCAACTTATGGATCCTGCTCCCTTGCTTGTCTAACCGTGATTCTAGAGCTTGATTTTCTTCTACACGGTCCGCTATGTGTTGCTCGAGTTCACCCATGCGCTTAATGAGAAGTGACTCTGATGAACCTTGTTGAAGTTGAGGTGGTAGTGGAAGAGTTGTTGTTGTTGTTGTTGGTGGTGGTGCTGCAGTTGTGGTTGTGGTGGTTGGTAGAGGCCAATGAACATTGGGTGAGTCAGGTCGAGTCACGAGATCGATCACCGGGGATGTCATAGGAGGGATGATAGAGGTGTCTTGCTGAATAGTGACGGACACCATTAATTCAGCCTCAGTGTCTACTGTCGTCTTCTAATTGTCAGCCTCAGACGGTTTGTCATTCAAGAATTGATCACCAAAGCTGAAATTTTTAGCGAGATGTTGTAGAGAAGACAATGTCCCTGTAGAGCTGACAGGTTCTTCAAGTATCACTTATTCATCAACCGTTAGCTTCAGATTCTCCTGTACATCAGGGTATGTCGTGGCCGTAAACCCTTCATCCATATGCTCAGGAAGTGGTTGACTGTGGGAATGAGTGATCTCAACATCCGAGTGTTCAAGGTTTGGTCCAGCAAGAACACTAAGAGTTGGTAACGGTAGGGATTCAACAATGTTAATGTCATCAGGGTTTGGTCCAGCCTGGACTTCATCTAGTGTACCATGGTCTAATCCAGCCTGGCCTTCGTCTTGATTCCCACTTCTACCCATGGAAGGCATTTCTTTATCAGACTCCATATCACTGCCAGATAATCCGAGCTCGGCATATAACGAAGAGGATTCTTCATGACCGGCTGTTACAGTTGGAAGTTGAGAGCGCCTCTGATTTCTTCATCAGACTCCGTATCACTGCCAGATAATCCTAGTTCAGCATATAGAGAGGGACGTCTCTTGGTCTGCCTGATTCATGTGGTGGGAGTATGTATCTGTTGGATATACCTATTGTGCCGAGCTCTTCTTCTTTGGAGTTTGTGACGTGAGAGAACTGGGATGCTTGTTCCTCAACTTACTTCTATCTTTCCCATTTCCTGGCAACTCTGGTAGTGTTGAAGTTTCTCGTGGTAGGTTCCCTGAACAACCAAAGGAGGGAGAGGACCCCCTTTGAATTGGGTTGCATCTGTTTAAAACTTTTTGCAAAACCTTTTGCAGTATCCGCCTCCTCTGAGTCTTCAAGACTGGGTTGTAGCAGCAGGTACACCTTAATCAACGAATTCATCAAACCAACTGTTTCAAACCTTAGACTTTCTCTTTTAGTTCACTTTCCATGCCTTGCCTTTGGTAGGTGTTGAGCGCTAAGATACTCAGAAACGGCTTGCGCTTTTGTCTCCATTGTTTTGTGCGGTGCAGGTTTAGACTATTGGCTTGAGATTTTTTTTTTTTTTTAGAGGACTGTTGATTGCTCAGTTGCCTGTGGTTTTGTTTGTGTGGTAAGATTGTCTGGCTTTGATGTAGGAGATTCTGGATCACTTAGTTCTTCACCGCTATGTACCGTTGATGCTGTGCAAACTGTTTTCAGGTAAGCTTCATGTTGCCTGCTCCTCGAATGACCAATTGATGAGTTCATTGGGTTTTGTCATCCAAAGACCTCGCGTTTGCTACCCTTAGCACTGAATTGAGATGACCTATACAGTTTCGCTCAGTAGGCAGATGTAATGGAGAGTTGGGTCTTGGGTGGAAGTTGTGCAGGCGTTGCAGGTGAAATATGATCAACTTTGTGAACCTGATGCTTGGGATTAGGATTAGAGTTGCTTTCTTTTTCCCTAGAGTATGTTGTGCCAACTTCCTTTTGTCTTCTGTGAAGGTGTGGATGGATTGAGTAAATTCTTCCCACATTCTTTCAGCATAGTCGATGTGAGCCCCGGTTGATCAATACCCAAAGGATTTTGTAGCACTGGGCTCTAAGGCCTTTAAATTAAAGAAGTCTTTCGTAAGGAACAGATTGATTGTGTTTTATCTTTTTTTAGTTGCTTGTCGCCCTCCCTCGTTGGAAACTGTCATTAGTGGTGTACAGTGGACAGTGCACGACTTCCTCTTGGATACCCAATTTATTGACAAATTCACAAGGGTATCAGGCGTTGGGAGGAGTTGAGAAGGCGCCGGTTGTTGTCTTCTTGTGTGATTTGAAGTGAATCTCTCTGAGTTGTCTTGATGAGATTGAACATTGCTCGTCCAGTTGACACTTAACTTCCCAGCTTTCCTGTCAAAGCAAAATGTTTATGAAGAAGTTTGTAGTAGCAGGTATTGTTGATGGCGCTGTAAAGCTTGAGAAGTTTGTTTGCTTGAGAATGTCCACAGCAATCTTGAAAATTGGGCTGCGCTGAGATTTTTCTTCATCCAGATAGCAGTTGCTTTTCCCAATGGGCACCCATCGATTGCGTGGCACGATTTGTTCATCAGTACGGACGGGTGATGCCATTGCGGGAGCTTGTTCAGTATTAGCCATTGATTCTGCAAAGTTATAGTCATAGAAGAACGAGCATGCAGATAAGGGTTGTTAGATGAGAGCCAATGCACGGAAGTTAAGCATGTATGCACAATATCCATGATAATGGACAATTGTATCATGCTATAGTGTTAATCAGTGAGATTGGACAACTCTTGAGTTAACGGAAGTTAACTCATCAAAGAGAGAACACGACACACCGAAATAACCACACGATTCAATGACAGTTTACAACCAATGCAGGACACGATGCAATGGATGAGTGACTCTAAGCAACACTTAATCTATGACAAGATCATGGCCCAAAACGCAAGGATTTTGACATGCTCAGACTCAAAACGCAGGATATCAAAACGCAGGCATTATTAAAACGCAACATAGTAATGAATCAAAACGCAACAAGTCAAAACGCAACAAGTCAAAACGCAGTCATACTCAAAACGCAGGATATCAACTCGCAGTCATAATCAAAACGCAACAAAGTCAAAATGCAGTCATACTCAAAACGCAGTCATACTCAAAACGCAGGATATCAACTCGCAGTCATAATCAAAACGCAACAAAGTCAAAATGCAGTCATACTCAAAACGCATCCATCAAAACGCAATGATTATAATATTCAAAACACGTCAAAACGCAACCCTTTTAGAAAATTTTGAAATAGAGGGTTCTATATTTTAACATTAAAATTTCTTCAAATCAAAACGCAACGAGTTGCGTTTTGAACCTGTTTTGTATCAAATACTCAAAACGCAGTCAAATATTATATCATCAAAACGCAACATGAATATAACCTTTAAGATTCTAAAACGCAACAACAATATAACCACAAAACGCAACATGAATGTTGCCTTTAAAATCCTAAAACGCAACAACAATCTAACACAAATCGCAACATGAATATCGCCTTAAAACGCAGCAATAGACCCCTAAACGCAACCACGAACATTTTAACAAATCGCAGCCTAAACTTATTCTAAGATGGCAATCACTACTCGAACGTTATAGGGACATTAATGTACGGGGCGGGGAATCAAATTAGGCATTGGAAAATCATCTAGCATTTTAAGAAAACGAAACCCAATAATTAAACACACTAACCCTTGATTCGGTGAGGTGTTTACACGAGGTACTAAGCAAAGAGATGCTTTCGAAATCTCAGATCACCCAAAACGCAACGAGAAAGAAAGAGAGAATCGCAACAGGAATGTTTGACTTGAGTATGTGATGTTTGACCAATTCAAAACGCAACACCCCCCTTTTTGTTCAACAACTTCCACTTTCCACATTTGGCATAAATGGTCCCTTTCTTTCTTATTTCTTATAATGTAAGATAAGTTACACCAATGGACCCTCACTTTTCATATTTCTTTAACGTTTAGTGACACACATCAACTAATGGATTGAGTAACTCGGGAAAGATACACAATTGGACCTTCACATTTAATGAACCTAGGATACACGTAGCAAATAGCACATATGACCCTAAACATGCATATAATTGACACAATTGGACCTTTTTAAGTTAACACTAGTTTAACTCCCCCTTACACCATAACCCCGTTAGCTACGAACAAGTGCCTGAAAGATGTCATAAATTTGAAGAACAAAACCACTCTCCCCCTCAATCAATGACCCGGTTTCTATTTAAAGAGCTGTAGACGTTGATTGAGAGACAAATTTATGAAGAACCAAGTCTGATTACTTTTCAAAAGTCC
>BQNB010098323.1:0-22891 GCA_026074375.1 Tanacetum coccineum
CTTCTCGACAACTAAAAGTTCATGAGAAGAACTACACCACTCATGATTTAGAACTTGGATCGGTAGTATTTGCTCTAAAGATATGGAGACATTACCTGTACGAAACCAAATGCATCGTATTCACCGACCCTAAAAGTCTACAACACATTCTTAATTAAAAGGAGCTTAGCATGAGGCAATGCCATTGGCTAAAATTGCTGAGTGATTATGATTGTGACATTCGTTATCACCCGGGGAAGGCAAACATAGTGGACGATGCATTGAGCCATAAGGAACGGATTGAGCCATTACGAGTTCGAGCCTTGGTTATGACTATTGGCTTGGATCTTCCAAAACGAATTTTAGAAGCTTTGATCGAAGCCCAGAAACCAGAGAATCTTGTGAATGAAGATGTAGGCGGTATGATCAGAAAGGATATACCCAGGGAAAGGTTGGAACCACGTGCCGATGGGACTTTATGTTTACACGGCATGAGTTGGTTACCTTACTATGGAGATTTAAGATCCGTGATTATGCACGAATCTCACAAGTCAAAATACTCTATCCATCCCGGTTCAGAAAAGATGTACCAAGATGTGAAGAAACTGTATTGGTGGCCAAACATGAAGGCTGACATCGCCGCTTATGTTAGCAAGTGCTTGGCGTGCGCAAGGGTCAAGGCCGAACACCAAAGGTCATCAGGACTGTTAGTACAACCAGCAATACCCGAGTGGAAATGGGATAATATCATGATGGATTTTATCACCAAGCTTCCTAAGTTATCACAAGGTTTTGACACCATCTGGGTGATTGTAGATTGACTTACAAAATCTGCCCACTTCTTGCCAATAAGGGAGAATGATCCATTAGACAAATTGGCAAGGTTGTACTTGAACAGGATAGTAGCAAGACACGGAATACCTGTGTCAATTATCTGTGATCGTGACGGGAGATTCACATCCAATTTCTGGAAATCATTTCAGAAAGCTTTGGGTATAGACATAAGTATGAGCACTGCATATCATCCAGAAACCAACGGCCAGAGCGAGAGAACTATCCAAACTCTCAAGGACAAGCTACGTGCTTGCGTGATCGATTTTGGCAAGGGATGGGTTAAGCATTTGCCACTAGCCGAGTTTTCATATAACAACAGTTATCACGCTAGCATAAAAGCTGCACCTTATGAGGCATTGTATGGTCGAAAATGTCGATCACCGGTGTGCTGGGCCGAAGTTGGAGAAGCTCAACTGACTGGTTCGGAATTAATCCAAGAAACAACGGAAAAGATCATCTTGATCAAGCAAAGGATGCAAGCTGCTCAGGATCGATAAAAGAGCTATGTTGATCAGAAACAAAAGCCGATGGAGTTTGAAGTTGGGGATAAGGTTATGCTCAAGGTCTCACCTTGGAAAGGAGTTGTACGATTTGGTAAGCGGGGCATGCTGAATCCAAGATACGTCGGACCTTTCAGGGTGTTAGCCAAGGTTGGGAAAGTTGCCTACAGCGGAACTTTGCTCCAAGAGTTGAAGCGAGAGTTCACCACACTTTCCATGTGACCAATCTGAAGAATGTTACGCTGACTAACCATTAGTTTATTTCAAGCCCGTTAGAGAATTCACATTGACGAAAAGCCACCAGTTTTGTGAAGAAGCCCCGTTGAAAACAAGGAACGTTGAGATCACACGTTGAAGCAAGCCGGATACCATTGGGTCAGGTTCGCAGAACTCTAGAAGGTCCTGAGTGTCACCTGGGAAACGTGAAGATTTTGTGTCAGAAAAAAATACCCGACACTTTTCACAAACCGGGCTTCGTCATCCACTACAAGGTCTTAAGCTTTGAGGACAAAGATTTTTTAACGGGTGGAGACTGTAACATTTCCCAATTTTCAGGTCATTTTACGACTCCTATTATTTGTCACTATTTATTTTAGTCTGATACGCGTTTACTTTAAATTTAACTTTTATGCTAAATCGCGTAGACTAGAAAATAAATCATTTAACGTAAACTGTCAACCAAATAAATAGGATGCGTCAAACAAGTGTTATATAAATATAAGAATAAATAATTACTAACTTTTACATATTTTATTTTATTGGTCACGTAAAAGGCTTACGTTCGCAATAAAATACATTTAGACACACCCCGGAAATAAACAAATACCCACTTTTAAACCTTAAACACAAAATTAAATCAATTCTTGTGTTAAAAGCCTATGTTGGCCGAATGAGGGGACTAAAGCAACTAGAAAATCTCCTAATGATCCCTAAGTACTTGTACAACCCATGTTTAATTAAAACATGGTACAATATGTTCCTAGTTAGCCTATTACCCAATGGTTAATAACCATTTTCAACCCTCTTTTGCCTTATACCCCGGCTAGCCAACAATAACATACAAAATCCATAAGATTTCCATAATCTTGGTAAATCTTTTACCAAAACCTTGTAATTAAGAATGGTACTAGGTTGTTTTAAGAAAACCATGTGTGATCAACTAGAAACCCCAAAACCACTAGCCTAGGGCTCGGTTTGGTTTGTTTAAGGAACTAGGAGATGTAACTAGTATTCTTGCCTATAAATACTTACACACATTTACCATTTGACACTCTTACAACTCGCACACACTCAATCAAGTAAACCATACTTATTCTCTCTTGTCTCGGGTCACAAACCGCAAACAAACACCTTCATTTATCTCACTCGAACTCACAAACCACGCTAGGGCTTCTATAACAAGTCACAATGAAAGTTTATAGCAAAGGAGGTTATTTGATAAGCTTGGAGCTATAGGATTGGTTATCTCGATCGGTACGCATTTGGAGTCCCTATTACTCGCATACCCTCGAACCAATAACTCTAAGACCCTTTGTAAGTCAGATACAAACTTATACGAACTCGTATCATGCATTCTTTCCTTATTTACTAGTCTTCGATCACATTAGTTGGTAACTAACAAGTTAACGTGACCATATATGTGCAAATGCAACCATACATGGCTCACGCACTTGTGCATGCTCATATGAAATACTTGTGGTGCTAGGATGTGATAAAAATGTACAAAATAATCGAATATGCACTAGATACTTTCATTTAACCTCGGGTAAGGAAAATAAGGTGGATACAAAACCCTTATACTCAAAATACATAAAAACCACACATAAACATTTCAAGTAAACGTGACATATTGGCTTGGGAAGGAGTATACAAAGTTAACAAACATTTGCATGTGTTACACGACCTTTATATAAGCTAAACAAACTTAAATATATTGCTAGAACTAGTATCGAACCATATATGTTGCTAAAAGAGTAAATGGACCACTAATGGGCCTTGTTAGGCCAAGATAGGCCCAACAGACCATGCAGTGGGGCCCACAAACTAGAAATAAGCTCTATGTGCTTATTCAAAAGCCTAATGTGCTTATTAGGGCTTATATAGGCCCTATGTATTTTTAAAAACCAAAATAGACCCGTAATGGGCTTGGTAGCCCATTGCCGTAACCCAACAAAGACCATAAGCCACAAATAATCTTAGACAGCTTATTTGTGAGCTTAAGCAACTTAAAGGACTTATAATAAACCTAGAAAAGTTATTTCACCTTAATAGATCAAGCCCGAGTACTTAAAATACTTTCGGGCTCATAATCAGACCCAAAAGCCCATTATCGAAGCTTAATGGCTTATTAAATATGCCACAAGGTAAAAACAGCTTAATTAGACCCAAATAAGCTTAATAAGATAAAAGAATGAGTTGGATCAAATGAGGAATACTTTAATGGACTTTTTGCAAACCTTTCGGGTTAAGGTTTTAGCTAACGAACCCAATAAGCCCAAATGAGCTTACTCGAGCTTATTAATAAGCCAAACAATTTCTTATAACTAAAATAAGCTTAATGAGAGCTTATGTGCCTTTGAAAACACAATGTGGACCTTTAGATTTCTTATTGGACCTTAACGAGTCCAATAAGGCCTAACGAGCCAAAATAAGCTCATCCGAGCTTATTTATAAGTTGACCCAGCTTATGTAGCTTATTAGAGTCTATCAAAACCCTTTGCCACTTGTTAGAACTTAAATGGGCTTAACTTGTAATTTTTACAAGTTAAGGGACTAAAGGTGTCAATTCATAAACGAGGGGGTTAAAACTGCCAAAAATAGATTCTTTAGGTCTATGGGTTGTTTCTGTCATTTCTAAAACTTAAGGGGCTGATTAAAAGGTATAAGGACCAGAAGTGTAATTTTGTAAAGATTGAAGGACTAAAGGTGTACATATGGAAACTTAAGGGTTTAAAATGTAAATATTATATATTTCATAAACATAGGGACTAATTTGGTAATTATAGAAAACCTAAGGGTATTTTATAAACGAAAGTGATTTTATTAAACACTTAACAAATCGGACGAATTATAATATTATCGGATATTATACAAGTTAGAACACGACTTAATATGAGTATTTATTAATAACGTTTATACATATACGAGAACGTGTGTAACCGTATGTTTTCCCAAGAGCCATCAAGTAAATACAAATACAATAAACATGTGCACCACCACACAAGTGATAACAGTAATTTAAACTAGTCAATCTCATTAAAGTTTATACATTAAGTCTTTAGCCTAAACTTGTAGACTAAGACTAGCCGTATTTACTTAGGTATTTGACGGTGTGATTCAGTTGCCATTCTTGGATATATTTATCCTTTTCAAAGGACTATTTACTAAGGTGAGTTCATAGCCCCATGTTTTACAATTATTTAAATGATTTACATCTTTGGGGTGAGAACATGCTTTGTTTTACAAATTGGATGCAAGTGTATATTTTATACTATGATTACGTGTTTGCCTAAGTAGCGATAACCCACTGAGCCCTTTATCATGAACTGTCAATTACTAGATTGTAAGCGCGAATGTTATAAATAGATCTATTTGGGATTGACATCCCCGTTTGGGTGAGTAGCGCTCACTGTGCCGGGTTGCCGGACAACAAACGTATACCATGTCAGATTTGGGATGTTGCGGGTTAGAACATCATTCACGGGCAAATATTGGCAATTTATTGCATTCATACAGTCGACTTCCAGTGCCACGACTAGGAAAACGTAATTACTGTTGTATGATTTTGCATTGTTTGCTTAATCATACACTTGGAATCTGCGGTCCAACTATAATTTACATAAACCTATGATTCACCAACTTTATGTTTGATATTTTTAGCAATGTTTCTCAGGTCAATAAGGCAATGTGCTCAGATACATAAGTGTCACTCTTTGGAAAGAGTCATACTAAAGATTTGGGCGTATTACATTTTGGAACATTTGTATAACCGAAATCTTTACTTTATATTGTCGAACAATTTTAAGCCAGAGCAAATGATAATGAACCAGCATTTTGTTTAAACTCAAGTATCTTTTTAAAATTACACGTCAGTGGACTTCTCATATCTTGTGCTATTGATCTATGAAGAAACCCCACGATACTCAACATTTCGCTGCTAACCCAGATTGAGGGTGTTACACACGCAGGCCCAGTCGGATCTGCAAAAAGACCCCGCGAATCCTGGGTTAAGGTAGGCATACATTATTGGCTGAGTACACAAATGTTTGTGTTATAAGGGATACCTTATTGGAGGGATTACCGCAGGGTATAAGAACCCAATATAGGGATGGAGCGTTGTTGCTCGTGTTAATACAAAATATTCGCGCAAAACAATATTTATATATAATGATTCTTCATGTTTTTGATAATAACAAATTATAATGTCATACTATGTAAAAGTTTACCTAAACTAGTTAATTTAGTCGAAATGTTTTTACTTGACGACGACTAATCACTTAAGGTGAAAATATGGCATTAAATTAAACATAGTTAATGATCAAAAAAAATATTATCATTAGCAATAAATCTTTCTAATCAAATGATTTAACTTAACACGTGATTAATTATAAGCTAGTTATATTAATCATGTAAGACAAAATAGGATTAACCATAAGTGGAAACAATCTTTCTAAATCTTCCCAAATCTAGAAAATCTTTTCTTATTTATGTTAATAAATATTTTCTTCTAGAAGAATCTATTAAACTAGTTTATTAAGTACAAAACATTATTTTGTATAAATTTATGGTTAATCACAAATGATAATTTTTGTCCCAGCTCCTCACCAACGGACACCAAATGCACTGCACGGATCTAGGGAGATGGATAATCCGTGGGTCGCACGACATTGTTCCCCATGGACAGAATTTGAAATCAAATGGTTGCCTATAAATACCAACCTCACTCCTTCATTTCAAACAACTCTTGACAAATATTTTTCTAATACATATTTTATCTTTTGCATATTCTTTGATCATTATACTTGTTACATAATCCATTATAAGTGATTAACTTATTCCACTCTTTAGTGAAGAACACTCAAGAAGACGTCAAGCTTCAATTGTTATTAGTTTAGTTGTGTCATCACGTTTGTGATAATCATTCATCTTGTATATCTTGTGTTGTGTGTTGTGTGTATCATATGTGGTATGAAATAGGTTAAGTATTATAGCTCAAAATACATAGTGTGTTAGATTGGTTCTATCTTGAAGTAGAACTCGGTATTTATCTTAGTACCGGAAAAAGTGTAAGCGACGTGTACGGTTTTCTCCGCCTAAAGGGAACTTGTTGACATAGTGAAGATAACTCTCAAGTTGGGTACTTGGGGAGTGGAGTAAGGCAAAGAGGAGCTTCGTAGCCGAACCACTATAAATCATTGTGTCATCGGTTTGATCTTTCTTATCTTTACTTGTTCATATTTCGTAGATTGTTTATTTACTTATTGCATCGCTATCATATACACTTGTGTATATCTCTTGAGTTCACATAAGTCGACAATCTAAGTTTTAATTTTAAAACGGTAAAAACTATTTAACCCCCCTTCTAGTTTCCACAATTGGTATCAGAAGCCAAGGTCACCCAAGATCTTTAACGTATATTGTACATTAAAGCTTGAATCGATCTATTGATTCAGATAAATATCTAGAAGGACAATTTATGCAAAGATCACCTCTTTTTAAAAGTGGTCATTTTATTTATTGGAAAAATAGATTTGAAACTTATGTGAAAGCAAAAGATTTAGATCTTTGGCATATTATCTTGAATGGTGATTTTCCACCGGTTGCTAGACACAAAGAAACCCAAATTTTAGAAATGGTTCCTTTTGAACAACAAGATGATGATTTTAAAAAGAAACTTGCTAAAAATAATGAAGCTAAAATGGTTCTTTATAATGCTTTACCTAAAAAGAAATACAAAATAATTTTTATGTGTAAAACGGCTAAAGATATTTGGCAATCGTTGTTAATCACACATCAAGAGTGTTAGCAAGAATAAGGATTAATCAAAATTGATCTTCTTGTTCAACAATATGAACAATTTACTATCCTTAAAGAAGAATCTATTGATAGCGGTTTTGCTAGATTTAACACTATTATTACTAGTCTTAAAGCTCTTGATGAAGGTTTCTCTAGCAAGAACTATGTTAGGAAGTTTCATAGGGCTCTACATCCTAAATGGAGAGCAAAAGTCACTGCAATTGAAGAATCGGAAGATTTGTCATCACTAGCTCTAGACGAGCTTATCGGCAATCTAAAAGTACATGAAGTAGTCATGGAAAAGGATTCCGAAATTTATAGTGGCAAAAAGGAAAGAGTTAAGCCCATTGCCTTGAAAGCTAAGAAAGAGTCTAGTGATGATGAAACTTCGACATCGGGAAGTGATGACGAAGAATATGCTATGGCAGTAAGGAACTTTAAAAAGTTCTTTAAAAGAAAGGGTAAATTTGTTAGGCAACCAAGAGAGGAAAAGAAGTCATTCCGACAAAGGGATGAAAAGAAAGGGAAGAGTGACCGTAAATGTTACAGATGCGGTGATCCAAATCATCTTATTAGTGTCTAAGGAAATAGAAGACTTGGTCACACTAATATGCGTTCAAAAGTACATGAAGACTTGGTTATTGGGGTAAATGTTTCAGATGCATAAAATGTTAGGCATAGATGACTTTGTCACGCTAATATGCGTTTAATTCAATCGTTGTCGTCTAAGGAACTAGTTAGAAACTTACCTAAGCTAAAATACGATAAACATTTTTGTGATGCTTTGTAAAATTAGGAAGCAAGCTCATGCAAGTCATAAAGCTAAAGAATATAGTTTCCACTAAAAGATGTTTTGAACTATTAACTATGGACTTGTTTGGGTCCATCAGCAATTAAAAAGTTATGGAGGTATTTTTCTACAAACCTGAGTTGTAGTAGATGATTACTCTAGTATTACATGACTAGATTTTCTATAACGACTAAAAATGAAGCTTTCGAGAAATTTGAAATATTAAGTAGGAAAATTCAAAACCAACTAGGTAGTTTTATAATAGCTATTAGAAAGGACCATGGTCGGAAATTTGATAATGAAGTACAATTTGGAGCTTATTGTGATGCACAAGGCATTACTCATAACTTCTCGACTCTACGTACTCCAATCAAATGGGTTAGTAGAAAGAAAGAATAGAACCTTACAAGAGATGTCTAAGACTATGCTTAACGAACAATACATTCCACAAAAGTTTTGGTGTAATGTTGTTGATAAGTCAACTTATATACTAAATAGAATATTAATTCGACCAACACTAGGAAAGACCCCTTAAGAAATATTTAGAGGTAGAAAACCTTCTTTAGAATATTTTAAAGTATTTGGAAGTAAGTGCTTCGTTTTGAATACCAAAGAATATCTAACCAAGTTTGACACAAAGTCATACGAAGGTGTTTTTCTAGGATATTCTCAAAATAGTAAAGCATATATAATATTAAATAAACATACAATGAAAGTCGAAGAATCACTCAACGTGACATTCGATGAAAGTCTTCCTCCTACCAAATTATCACCATTGGTTGGTGATGATGTTAGTAAAGAAGAAGCCATTAGAAAGAATACCAAAGTAGTAAATAATAATAATGAAGAAGATGAGTCGATAGAAGTTGACGAAATAGTTAACATTAAGGAGTCCAAGAATCATCCACTAGATTAATTCATAGGAAATCTTAATCAAAGAACATTAAGGTCTCAAGCCCAGAATCATAGTTACTTCTTTTGTTTTATATCTACTATTCCCAAAAGTATTAATGAGGCTTTAAAAGATGAAAGTTGGATTGTAGCTATGCAAGAAAAACTAAATCAATTTTGTTAGACTAATATGTTTGGGAATTGTCCCTGACCTATAGTCATATGTCATAGGAACAAAATGGGTCTTTAAAAATAAATTAGATGAGAACGGTATAGTGTCAAGAAATAAGGCTAGATTAGTGGCACAAGGATATAATCAACAAGAAGGTATAGATTATGATGAAACATATGCTCCGGTAGCTAGATTAGAGTCAATTAGAATACTTCTTGCTATTGCTTGTGCAAATGATTTTAAACTATATCAAATGGATGTAAAAAGTGCTTTTCTAAACGGTTTTATAAACGAAGAGGTTTATGTTGCTCAACCTCCGGGGTTCATTGATTTTCAAAAACCAAACTATGTTTATAAACTTAAGAAAGCTTTATATGGTCTTAAGCAAGCTCCTAAAGCTTGGTATGATAGACTAAAAGCATTTTTGATAAAACACGAGTATTCAATGGGAATGGTCGACAACACACTTTTTACTAAGAGATCAAAATCACACCTTGTCATTGTTCAAATATATGTCAACGACATTATATTTGGTTCCACGAGTCAAAACTTATGTGATGATTTTGCAAAAATCATGCACGACGAGTTTGAGATGAGTATGATGGGCGAGTTGAACTTCTTCTTGGGTCTTCAAATCAAACAAATGGAAGACAGAATATTTTTCAATCAATCCAAATACATCAACGAGATGTTAAAGAAGTTCGGGTAACCAAGATGCCGATGTCAACGGAAATCAAGCTCACTAAATACGATGAAGCCAACTCCGTGGATAGCTCGTAAATAATAAGGTATGCTTGGTTAGTTTACTTTACATTAACTGCTAGTAGGCCTGATATTATGTTTAGTGTTTGCTTATGTGCTCGTTTCCAAGAAAATCCTAAGACTACCCATTTAAAAGCCGTTAAGCGTATATTTAGGTATATTAGAGGAACTAGTCACTTAGGATTATGGTATCCAAAAGGAACCGGAATATAAATTATAGTTTATGCCGACTCCGACCACGTGGGCGATTACGTTGATCGCAAAAAGAACTATCATAGGAGACAACCTTATTGGTACATTAAAAATAAGTATAATACAATAATAAATAAATAAAAAAATACATAACAATATTTACACTTAAAAAAAACTAAAAATACAAAAAACAATTAGACACAAACAGTAATCTTATACACAAACAATATAATAAATAACATAATAATTTTATGAATCAAAATTTTTAAATCAATACAACTGTAACCCATATAATAACACAATCATTTTTGAACATTTAGATTCAACAAAACATCGTCAACACAAGTGTGAGTTGCAATTTGATGATTGTTCTTTTCATCCTTTTTAATCGATTTCGTAATTTTCATGTATTGACCATACATGTAGATTTTGAAAATATCTATGGTCATTTTATTGATATCTTCTTAATCTAATAAAATTCTAATCTCGATTATGTTCACGATCGGAAGTTTTGTAATTGGAACTTGTAATGAGAATTAACATCTTTTGAATAATGATTAATTACTTCATTAAATTTCCGCTTACGATTATTTTTGAGATGATGAAGAATCACTATCCATGATAAGTTCCATCATTCCTAATCCTAATCTTAAATAATTAAATACTTCACGTTTTAAAGGCTTAGTAAATATATCGGCTATATTATCTTCGGATGCAACTTTCTCGATAGAGATATTGCCCTTTTGGACATTATCGCGTAGAAAGTGGTGACGTATTTCTATATGTTTAGTTCTAGAGTGTTGTACGGGGTTTTTGCTTAAGTCGATAGCGCCTTTATTGTCGCACATAATCAGAACGTCGTCGAGGCGTATGCCGTAGTCGATGAGAGCTTGTTTCATCCATAGTGCTTGTTGACATGCCTTACCGGCGGAGACGTATTCGGCTTTGGTCGTGGAGATAGCAAGGGCCGTTTGTTTCTTAGCGAACCAAGATGTTAAACAACATCCCATGAACGTACAAACGCCACTAGTGCTTTTGCGATCAACGTAATCGCCCGCGTGGTCGGAGTCGGCATAAACTATAGTTTCTATTCTGGTTCCTTTCGGATACCATAATCCTAAATATACGCTTAACGGCTTCTAAATGGGTAGTCTTAGGATTTTCTTGGAAACGAGCACATAAGCAAACACTAAACATAATATCGGGCCTACTAGCAGTTAAGTAAAGTAAACTACCAATCATACCTCTATATTTAGAGCTATCCACGGAGTCGGATTCATCGTCTTTAGTGATCTTAATCTCCGTTGACATCGGAGTCTTGGTTAGTTTGGAATCTTCTAACACGAACTTCTTTAACATCTCCTTGATATATTTGGATTGATTGAAAAATATTTCGTTTTCCATTTGTTTGATTTAAAGACCCAAGAAGAAGTTCAACTCGCCCATCATACTATCTCAAACTCGTCGTGCATGATTTTTGCAAAATCATCACATAAGTTTTATCGTGGAACCTAATTAATGTCGGTGAATATATTTGAACAATGGGAAAAGGTGAGATTTTGAGCGCTTAGTAAAAAGTGTGTTGTCGGACCATTTCCCATTGAATCTGTTGTTTGTTTTATCAAAAAATGCTTTTAGTCTATCATACCAAGCTTTAGGAGCTTGCTTAAGACCATATAAAGCTTTCTTAAGTTTATAAACATAGTTTGGTTTTTGAAAATCAATAAACCGGAGGTTGTGCAACTAAACCTTTGTATAGAAACTGTTTAGAAAAACACTTTTTTACATTAATTGATATAGTTTAAAATCATTTGCACAAGCAATAGCAAGAAGTATTCTAATTGACTTAATCGAGCTACAGAGCACCATGTTTAATCATAATCTATACATTCTTGTTGATTATAACCTTGTGCCACTTATCTAGCTATTTCTTGACACTATTCGTTTCATTAATTTATTTCTAAAGACCCATTTTGTTCCTATGACGGATTGACTTATAGGTAGAGGGACTAATTCCCAAACATCATTAGCTACAAATTGATTTAGTTCTTCTTGCATAGCTACAATCTAACTTTCATCTTTTAAAGCCTCATTAATATTTTTGGGTTCTATAGTAGATATAAAACAAAAGAAATTGCTATGATTTTGGGCTTGAGACCTTAATGTTCTTTGATTAAGATTTCTATGGATGATTAGTGGGATGATTCTTGACTCCTTAATGTTAACAATTTCGTCAACTTCTTATATCGATCATCTTCTTCATTAATATTATTTACTACTTTGGTATTTCTTTTAATAGCTTCTTCTTCACCAACATCATCATCAACCAATGGTGATAATTTGGTAGGAGGAGGACTTTCATCGAATGTCACGTTGAGTGATTCTTCGACTTTCATAGAGTGTTTATTTAATACTACATAAGCTTTACTATTTTGAGAATACCCTAGAAAAACACCTTCGTATGACTTTGGGTCAAACTTGGTTAAATAGTCTTTAGTATTTAAAATGAAGCACTTGCTTCTCCAAATTACTTTGATAATATTCTAAAGGGGTTTCCTACCCCCCCCCCCCCCCCTACCTCTAAATATTTCATAAGGGGTTTTTCCTAGTATTGGTCGAATTAATATTCTATTTAATATATAAGTTGACATATCAACGGCATTACACCAAAACTTTTATGGAATTGATTGTTCATTAAGCATGGTCCTAGACATCTCTTGTAAGGTCCTATTCTTTCTTTCTACTACCCCATTTGATTGTGGAGTACGTGGAGCCGAGAAGTTATGAGTAATGCCTTGTGCATCACAATAAGCTCCAAATTGTTACCTCCATTATCAAAAACTGACCATGGATCCGTTCTATTTGCTAATTATAGAACTACTAGTTGGTTTTGAATTTTTTACTTAATATTTCAAATTCTCGAAAGCTTTATTTTTTTCTTCTTTAGATATCTAATCCAGTATACCTAGAGTAATCATCTACTACAACTAAGGTGTATAAATTACCTCCATAACTTTTAATTGCCGATGGACCAAACAAGTCCATATGTAATAGTTCCAAACATCTTTTACTGGAAACCATATTTTTTGCTTTATGACTTGCATGAGCTTGTTTCCCAATTTTACAAGCATCACAAAAATGTTTATCATATTTAGCTTTAGGTAGGTTTCTAACTATTCTTCGACGACAACGATTGAATTAAACGCCATTATTAGCGTGACTATTCTTCTATGCCATAAGGTTAGAAATTATCCATACCGTGGCGGATGACTAATTTGTCTCAAGACTTATTTCCTAATTTCATTACGTATAGACCATTTTTCCTAATACCTTTACCTATGGTTTTAACATTTTTAATTATTTCACTACCTTCTTCCGTGAATAATACTTGACACTTATTGTTTCAAATTTGACCAACACTAAGTAAGTTAACGGCTAAGTTATCTACGTGTTCTACATTAGATATGGTGAGAGAATCATTAGATATCGTACATTTGCCTATGATCTTTCCTTTCAAGTTACTTCTAAAAACAACATTACCACCATCGTATGCTTTGTAGGTAGAGAATAAAACTTGGGTTACGGGGTCATATGTTTGGAGCAAACCACAATCTTTGTATCCATCTTCCGGTTCCAAGCCTGTTTCTCAAGCATACTTATTAGACGATTGAGCCATGAGAAAGTTCTCGTCGTTGGTTGTTGTCTTTCAGCGATCATTCTCGCTATCGCTCCAAGAACCTCCAATAAAGGCCTTTTGATCTTTGTTGCGAGATGGCTTTGGACAATCACCAATGAGATGATTTGGATCACCACATCTAAAACATTTGCAGTCACTCTTTCCTTTCTTCTCATCTCTTTGTCGGAATGATTTCTTTTCTTCTCTTGGTTGCCTAACAAATTTACCTTTTCTTCTAAAGAACTTTTTAAAGTTCCTTCGGCATACTATTCTTCGTCATCGCTTCCGGATGTCAAAGTTTCATCATCACTAGACTCTTTCTTAGCTTTCAAGGCAATGGACTTAATTCGTTCCTTTTTGCCTTTATAAATTTCAGAATCTTTTTCCATGACAACTTCATGTACTTTTAGATTGCCTGATACGCTCTCGTCTAGAGCTAGTGATGACAAATCTTTCGATTCTTCAATCGCCGTGACCTTTGTTCTCCATTTAGGATGTAGAGCCCTAAGAAACTACCCTAACAATGTTCTGGCTAGAGAAGCCTTTTATCAAGAGCTTTAAGGATTAGTAATAATAGTGTTAAATCTTGCAAAAAACCGCTACTATAGATTCTTCTTCATGGGATAGTTAAATTGTTCATTTGTTGAACAAGAAGATCAATTTTATTATCCTTTACTTGGCTATTACCTTGATGTGTGATTAACAACAATTGCCAAATATCTTTAGCCGTTTTACACATAAAAATTCTTTCATATTCCTTTTTACGTAAAGTATTGTAAAGAGCCATTTTAGCTTCATTATTTTTAGCAATTTTTTTAAAGATCGTCCGATTGTTCTTCAAAAGTAACCACCTCTAAAACTTGGGTTGCTGCATTTTTGGCAACCGGTGGAAAATCACCATTCAAGATAATATGCCAAAGATCTAAATCTTTTGCATTGATTGACCTTCTAGATATTTATCCAAGTTCATAGATCGATTCAAGCTTTAATGTACAATATACGTTAAAGATCTTGGGTGACCTTGGCTCCTGATACTAATTGTGGAAACTAGAAGGGGGGTTGAATAGTTTTTAACATTTTAATATTAGAACTTAGATTGTCGACTTATATAAATTCAAGAGATATACACAAGTGTATATGATAGCGATGCAATAAAAAATAAACTAACAACAAAATATAAGTAAGTAAAGATAAGAAAGATGAAACCGATGACACAATGATTTATAGTGGTTCGGCTATAAAGCACCTCTTTGCCTTACTCCACTCCCCAAGTACCCAACTTGAGAGTTATCTTCACTATGTCAACAAGTTCCCTTTAGGCGGAGAAAACCGTACACGTCGCTTACACTTTTTCCGGTACTAAGATAAATACCGAGTTTTTCCTTAACTCTCAGATTTGAACCAATCTCACAACTATGTATTTTGACGCCTAAATACTAACTTCATACAAATATGATACACACAAAACACAACACATAAGATTACAAGATGGAATGAATGATTATCCAAACTTGATGGACACAACTAAACTAAATAAACAATTGGAAGCTTGACGTCTTCTTAGAGTGTTCTTCAGAAGAGTGGATAAGTTAATCACTTATAATGGATTATGTAACAAGTATAATGATCAAGATTATGCAAAAGATAAAATATGTATAATAAAAATATTTGTCAAGAGTTATTTGAAATGAAGGAGCGAGGTTGGTATTTATAGGCAACCATTTGAATTTCAAAATTCTGTCCCAGGGGAACTGGCGTTGCGACCCACGGATTCCCTCCATCTCTAGATCCGTGTGCAGTGTCATTTGGTGGATCCGTGGGAAGGAGCTGGACAAAAATTATCATTTGTCGTTAACCCCAAATTGATACAAAATATGTTTTGTACTTATTTAAAACTGTTTAATAGATTTCTTCTTCGAAGGAAAAATATTAGTAACATAATAAAATAAGGAAAGATTTTCTAGTTTTGGGAAGATTTGGAAAGATTGTTGTCCATTATCGGTTAATCCTTTTTGGTACTTACATGATCTATTAATTAACTCGATTATAATTATTCAGTTGTTAGTTAAATCATTTGATTAGAAAAGTTTTATTGCTACATGATAATATTTTTTCTGTTTGATCATTAACTCTCTGTTTAATATATGCCATATTTCATACCTTAAGTGATTAGTCGTCGTTAAGTATTACTTATAGGAAAGATCGGTATGATATGTTTATAAGCTTTAATTATAAGAGTTTTATAGTAATATACGTAATATCATTTATATACGCATATATAAATCAATCTGTAAGCACTTAGTAACTACTAATTCTAAAACAATGCATGTCATGTAAGCACATATTCTGGATGCAAACAAGTAATGTATGTATGCCCCTCGCAAATCCCATTTGTGAAAACAATGTTTGAAAAATGGTTATAGTCCAGACAAAACTTTTGACCTGGTTCTCTATAAACCTAGCTATGATACCAATCTGTAACACCTCCAAATCTGGGTAGCAGCAAAATGTTGAATATCCGAGGGCGTTACTTCATAGATCAATAGCACAAGATATGAGAATGACCACTAACGTGTCATTTTAAAAAGATACATTGGATTAACAAAATACTTGTTCATTACATAAGCTCGTGGCTTCAAATTGTTCGACAATATAAGTAAAGATTTTGGTTTATAACAAATGTTCCCAAAATGTAATACGCCCAAATCTTTAGTACTGACTCTTTCCAAAGAGTGACCCCCAATGTATCTGAGCACCCCGTGCCTTATTGACCTGAGAAAACATGCTTAAAACGTCAACATAAAGTTGGTGAATTCATAGGTTTATGTATGCAAAACTGTAGGACCGCAAGATTTCCAAGTGTATGATTAAGCAACAGATGCAAACATCATAAAAAGTGATTACGTTTTCCTAAGCTCATGACACTGAAGCTCGACATGTATGAATGCAATAAATTGCCAATAATGCCCATGAATGATGTTCTAACCCGAAACATCCCAAATCTGACATGTTATAACGTTCGTTCCCGGTGATAGCTAGTCACCCGAACGGGGATGTCAATCCCAAATAGATCTACTCATAACATTCGCGCTTACAATCCAGTAATTGACAGTTCATGATAAAAGGGCTCAGTGGGTTATCGCTACTTAGGCAAACACGAAATCATTGTATAAAATGTACACTTGCGTCCAATTTGTAAAACAAAGCATGTTCTCACCCCAAAGATGTAAATCATTTAAATAACTGTAAAACATGGGGCTATGAACTCACTAAATCATTTAAATAACCGAAAATTAGCAAAAAGGTCCATTAGGGTTCTCTTAATGATTTCAACTTATTTCCCATATTCAATAAGCACAGTTGAGTCTGTTTGGCTGAAAAATAAGGTCGGGTGAGCTTATTTGAGCTTATTCGAGCTCATTGGGCTCGATACAGGCCCGATAAGGGTTCTAGATGTTTGGGCTTAATTATTTTGGGTCTATTAGCTTGTCTAGGCTTATTATGAACTTCAACAAGTCACATAAGCTCACGAATAAGTTGTGCAAGCTTATTCGTGGCTTATAGCTCCATTTTGGCTACGAAAATGGGCTGCCAAGCCCATTAAGAACCCAATGAGGGTTTTGAGGGTGTGGGCTTATACAACATAGGCCTATAAGCATTTAGGGTCTTCAATAAGCCTATAAGTTCTGTCATAGATTTTAAATAAGCAATTAGAGCTTATTTAAGCTGTTGGGCTTGTTGTTTGGGCCTCGCTAGTGGGCTGACGAGTCCATTAAGGGCTTAGCTGGCTTCGTATATGTATTTTAGGATTTCAATTGAATCAAATAAGCACCCCTAGCCTTAAATAAGCTCGTAGAACTTATTTATAAGCCGTAGGCTTATTACATGAGGCTTGTTGGGCTTGTTTGTGGCTATTTGGGCCTAATAGGGTCCGAATGGTTTACTAAGGGTTTCATGTGGGTTTCGTTAGATCGTCTAGCACCAAAACAATGTGCCTAGCATTTCCTAATCGTGACCTATAACATGCAAACATTTAAGAGTCCTATATACTCCCTCCCTAGCCATGTCGTTGCGTTTTCTTTAAAAGTTTACGTGTGCTTTATGCATTATTCGAGTGTAAGGGTTATTGTATCCACTTTAGTTCCCTTACTAGGTGTTAAATGAACATGTCAAGTTATATTCGATTATTTGTACATATTCTTATCATGTTCTAGCACCACACAAGTATTACATACGTATATACACGTACGTGTGCCACACAGTGTTCACGTTCATGAACAACTTGCTAATCACATACAACTTGGCCTACGCGATTAAATACCAAAGAAACATTCAAAATATGAAATGTACGAGTTCGTTGCGACTTACAAAAGGTCCTAGAGTTCTTGAAACGTGTCGTGTGGTTAACCCAAGTGTTAACAAAATCGTGTAACCCAACCAAGCTTCAAAGCTTATTCAAATGCCCAAGTTTAGCTCGTAAACCTTCTTGTGACCTCATGTGGATAATCTAGTATACACTTTAGGTTCGAATAGACTAAGGAAGGTGTGTGTTTGTGGTTTTATGACCCGAACAAAAGAAGAGAAAAGAGTAAGGGAGTATGGTTTATCCTTGAGAGAGTTTGAGAGTTTAAGAAGTGTTCTAGTGTAAATATAAAACGGGCTATGGTGTGGCCTTACAGTGGGTAAAGACCCGGCCCACACCATAAATCATACGATTACTAATAAAAACTATGAGTTATGCTAAATGTAAGAAAGCATGGGGTGACCGAGTCTTTTTCTTAATCCTAACAGCTAGTAAACCAAATATGAGCTTATTTTGCATGCATAGGGTCGTGTTCGCTACATGCACATGCTAGATAAGGTTGCTTACACATTCTTTAGTCTTCATGTCGTGTTTACAAGAAAGTTTACGTATAGTTTTCTTACCATTTTGCGTATAATGTATATTGTTTATGTCGAAGTTTAAGTTTTTCATATAAATAAGGCACTTAAGCCCTAGATTGACATAATCCATCTTTGTACATGCGTTTTAAATAGGTCTTTGCACCACACAAGTATAACATGTACATATATAGGTGCTTGAACCCTATATGGGTCGCGACACAAGTCTAGAAATTAAGCGACAATTAAACTATGAAATGCAAAGTGTCGTGAGAGACTTACAAGGGTCCTATAGCTCTTAGATTGAGAAGTGGACGTGATGTGTGCTAGCCCTTAGCTTGTATACCCCTTGTGCACTCGTTGTAATATCCCTTAGCTTGTGTCGTGTTCTCAAATGTGACAAATGGGAGTGTATGGTTGAGTTTTGTGATCCGAATGAGAGAAGAAAGTATATAAGAGTTTGGAAATGTGTTAAGTGAGCTAGTGAATATTATTTATAGGATGAGAAGCTAGTTAACTCTCTTGGTTTCACAAACAACCCACACCGAACCAAATTCGTGCCCTAGGAGGTGGTTTTTGAGTTTTCTAGTTGCTAACACATGGTTTTACTAAACCATCCTAGTACCATTCTTAATTACTCTCAAGATGTATAAGATTTGGCTTAGCTAGCAAATCTTATGGATTTGTGTGTTGGTTTCTAGTCATCCGCGGCACAAAGGAAATCAAGAGGCACAATGGTTATTAACCAATGTGTAAAAGACTAATAGGAGACCATTAGAACAAGTATTAATGAGTTAGAGGAAGTACTAGTACTTGTAAGGATCATTAGAAAGATTTCCTAATTGTTTTGGACCCCTAACCGGCCCCTAGTGGGTTATATACACAAAATTGATTTAATTTTGTGTTAAGGTTTTTAAAAGTGGGTATTGGTTTGAGTCTAGATAAGTTTAGGTATTTCTGGGGTGTGTCCAAACGTATTTTATTGCGATACGTAACCCTTTTGCGTGACCAATAAAAATAAAATACGCAAAGTACATAATTATCTTCTTAATAATTATTTATTACTTGGTGGATGTAAACCTTAATTTATTTGATGACCGTTTACATTAAAAGATTATTTCTAGTCTACGCGATTTAGCTCAAAAGTAAAATTAAAAGTAAACGCGTATCGGGCCAAAATAAATAGTGACTAATAATAGGAGTCGTAAAATGACCTGAAATTGAGAAATGTTACATATGATGCGTTTTGGTTAAATCAAAGTGAAGAAACGTGCCATTATGTAGAAAATGATGAAAATGATGTGTTTCATGCGTTTTGTTTAAATCAAAATGAAGAAACGCGCCATTATATTACAAAATGATGAAAATGATGCGTTTCCATTTGAACTTGAAAAAAACGATGTGTTTTGTTTAAATCAAACAAGATGTGATGCGCATTTCAACGATTTCACATACAAACTAAAAAAAATTCAACAATGGGCAGTTCATATTTACTTGGACCAATAAATAAAAATTATTAGTTACAAACTTAAAATTACTATTTTCATATATAATGTATAACATTTAATGCATAAGTTATAAGCTGTGATTTCAACAAATGGTTTGAATTTAGTTAAATTTACAATTACGTGGACCTATACATGAAAATTACTAGTTACAAGCTTAAAATTACTGTTTTCATATATAATGTATAAAATTTAATGAATAAGTTATAAATTATGATTTCACCAATGGTTTGTATTTAGTTGAATTTATATTAAAACTTAGCTATCACGTTTAAAAGGATATTATATGTACGTGTTGTATTTAGTTGAATTTATATTAAAACTTAGCTATCACGTTTAAAAGGATATTATATGTACGTGTTGTGTTGTGTAAGAAATAATGGTTATATTTATAAAGTCACACACACTATTAGTGATGGTGACATTTTTAGTTCATCTTGGTAAAACATTGAAAAAGAGTTCATTTTGGTAAAAATAAGCATACAAATGGTTCATTTAAGGGAAGTGATTTGTGCATTATTTTTTTTAGCCATACACCACTAAATGACATCGATAATGCACACAGTACAACACCGGTATGCACGATTAGTGGTGTATGGCTAAAAAAATATGGTGCACAAATCACTTCCCTTTTTTAATATATTTCGGTTGCTTTGCATCAACTTTATGACTGGTTTTAAGAGCATCTTCAGTACAGTTTCATGCCACAAATTTCAGAGAAGAGAAATCCAAAAATTCAAGTGCAAAAAATATGAAGAGCTGCTTATGTATCAGAATTTGTTATAAATGAACAAGCAAAATAAAGGAATTTGGCTATGAACTTGACGACGAAGTTTACAGAGATTAGTGAGAAAATTTATAAAGTAAACTACTTAAAGGGAAGTGATTTGTGCACCACATTTTTTTAGCTATACACCACTAATCGTGCATACCGATGTTGTACTGTGTGCATTACCGGTGTCATTTAGTGGTGTATGGCTAAAAAAAATGTTATAATACAAACATGTTTAGTACAATACATTATTTTGGCCTTATTAAGTGTTTACATATTTTGACCTTTTAATCTAACATTCTAAGCTGAGTACGACATTGACAGCCAGATTATTAAAGTGTAGAGATAAAAACGAAACTAATAACTTTTATTTGTTACACTGCAAAACTGTAACGAAAACTTAAAACAAAATAATGTTTGTTAAATCCTATAACGTATTCTTATACGGTGGAAAGATAATATTATTATTATATGACTACAGGATGTAAACTTGCGACTCATTTTGTGCTTAAATTTTTACAAATGGTTTATGGTTTGTGGGAATTGAGTCACTCTGTCATTAGCACACCATGTAGTCACAGACATAGAATTCGACGTACTATGTTATAATATCATTGTACTTATTTTTCTCACAATTTACCAAGTTTTCCCCATTGAGCGAGATTTACGGAGCATTACAAATGTTACTAGATTGTCATTCAGGTGTTGCTAAAAGCTTCAGTGTGTCGCTAAGCTCTCACCAAATGTGTCACTCAAAATCTTATTATCCATCCTTGCATCTTCTATCATCCCTAAAGAGCTACAAAACGTCAAGAAATTCTCCTCTTCTCGTTCTCCTTCCATTCTATCCATTCTCCATCCTCGCACTTGCTCAACCACTTTCGCACTCCCACCTTCCCTGCCCACTTCTTGTTGTCCAATCCCTTTAAACGAATGCTCCATAGCCTACACATATATCCATCAATTTCTTAGTCTCAAGAATAACCTGCAGATATGACCGAGAAAATCTCACACTACTAAAAAATGACACATATTTATGAAGCATTACAAGCCTCTTGATAAATTTAGTTTTTTTTGTGAAAATCTTTGGTACTTTGTGAATGCGCATTAAAAATGATTATTTTAGTGATTTTCCCAAACAATATTAACAAGTTTTTTAAACCCGCGCTTCGCCGCGACATGTTTTGTTTATTATGTTTTAGCTTATAGGAGTTTAGCTATGTTCTTTTACTCTCTTTGTACCAGCCTAGTAATGTCATTTATAGATAAATCCACACTATCAATCTTTGTATGCATAAACATCCTCAATCTAGTCAAAACATATAAATTCTCAACTTCAGTCACTGAATTCTATGAAAGGATATCAAAATTACATATGGCATAATGCAATGATTAAGTAAACATGGTATAGTAATTGTTTCTTAAGACTCTCTTGATAACCATGTCATTATAGAATTCTTTCTACATATTCGAATGATTTTTCTAAACTACTCCTACAAAAAGCTATTAAAACTAATTTTGATATATTTATAACTTATGATGTTGTTAGAATAGAAGTTGAAATAATTCACTTTGCTCTCACATTGAACTCTTAACCCACCAAAAGCTTTTATGTTTTTACTAATGTCTTTGTTGTGTTTTCTTTTGAATCCGTGAACCAAATGATTCACCATTCTATTATCGAAGTCTTCACTTCCCAAATGTGCGCCAACTGTAGCTTTAAACTCGATGATTCCCTTTTCATCAATTATCATAATAGAGACATCAAAAGTGCCACCACTCAAGCTAAAACTAACACATTCATCTTGCCATATATACCAGCTTTCTTGTCAAAAGCATAAGCAATTGCAGCTGCTGGTGGTTCATTAATTATACGCAAGACTTCAAGTCCAGCAAAATCTCTCTTTTCTTCTCTGTATGTA